>CANJKZ010000133.1:4602500-4727500 GCA_947471745.1 Closterium sp. Naga37s-1
GCTGCTGGTGAAGCTGCTAGACAGAGGGCACGAGCGTAGGAGAAGCAGGCAAAAGCAGCAGGAACGGCGACAACAAAGGAAGCAGAATGGAAGGGAAGGAGGAGGATTTACCTTGCGACGGCGGAAGCGAGAAGTGTGGGCAGAGGAGTTGGAGGCTGGTGTGTGGGGACGGGAAGGGGCGAGTGGGATGCAGCACACAGGGGAGGGGAGGAGAGGGCCTGTGAGGGGCATGCAGGCACTGGGAGAGGGAAGCCCTGCAGTGGCACCAATAATTAACGACGAGGAAATGATCTGCCTCATGCCTCGTGCCAGTCTTGTAGCACGCTGGCTGTGAACCGCGTGTGAGTGAGTGGCAGTGCTGCGCTGCGCAGTGGCGACAATATCCGGCACACCCACGCACACATGATTTACTGCTGGCGTGTGAGGCGCCTCAAGAATGTTTGGCTCACCACACGTGATGGACATCGGACACGAGCTATGAGACCGCGGCACAAGGCACGAGGGGTGCTGGTGGTGGGTGCAGTGCTGTGCGAGTGGGTGAGTGCGAATCAGAGCATCACACAAGGTGTGGAGAGAGGCTGGCGAGACACTGGAGTCGATGCCATGGGACGGCATGGGATGGCATGGGACGGCATGGGATGGCATGGGATGGCATGGGACGGCATGGGATGGCATGGGATGGCATGGGATGGCATGGGATGGCATGGGATGGCATGGGATGGCATGGGATGGCATGGGATGGGATGGGAGGGCACTGGATGGCATGAGATGGCATGGGATGGCATGGGACGGCATGGGATGGCATGGGATGGCATGGGATGGCATGGGACGGCATGGGATGGCATGGGATGGCATGGGATGCAATGGGATGGGATGGGAGGGCATTGGATTATACATGGGCAAAGTGACGATTCGAGCAAAACTCGACTCGTCCATGGCCTTGCTCGACCGAGTTTTGCCCCGAGTCGAGTAAAACTCTGACGAGCAATTTTCCCAAAAAAGCATACTCGTGACTCGTCGTTTTTTGCCATGCTCTGACGAGTTCAAGTGAATGCTCGTCCGAGCACAAGTCATGCTCGACTCTCCACCCTGTGCCTGCAAATTTTGCCCCACCATAACATCAACATGGAAGGAAAGGGTCGCCATTAATGTAATGGTGAAAACGTGGTAACAACGTTAACTTAGAAGAACACGTGCGTGCAATGTCACCACAAATCCAGTCGCAGCCCTATTTCGCGCGTTAAGCTAAGGTACGAGTTACAAGGGACGCTAGTTGTTGATGGAAACAACCGTTAGTTGCTGATTCGAGTGGACTAGCGTTGGCGAAAGTTCAGGGAAAGTGGTTGGGAACAATTACGGTTTTCAGATCTGTCCCCAAAATGTTTCGCGTCAAACTGTTTCGCGATAACTTCGCGAACACTTTGACTTGATCGCAGGGTTTAGGGGTAAGGCACGACAAATTTCACCCGCTCGCCAATTTCGCGAGCAGTGGAAATTGCGGTGGTTGGGTACAAATGCGTTTCTCAGATCTGTACCCATTCCCGCAATTACTCATGTAGGGTTACGGGACGAGATTGTTGCATGCACGACGAGTTTTTAAAACTCGTCGAGCGCGGGAAACTCCCCCCAGTAGCCGAAAATGCTCGTCAGTAAGTCCGACTACACGACGAGCAAAAAAAACTCGGTGAGTAAAACTCGCCTCGCCTCGGCCGAGTTTTTTTGCCAAAAAAGGAGGCTCGTCACTCGACCCCCAACGAGCATCTCGGGCGAGTCAAGTGAAAACCCCACCCTCGATGCCCATGTATACATTGGATGGCATGAGATGGCATGGGATGGCATGGGATGGCATGGGAGGGCATTGGATGGCATGAGATGGCATGGGATGGCATGGGATGGCATGGGACGGCATGGGATGGCATGGGACGGCATGGGATGGCATGGGATGGCATGGGATGCCATGGGATGGGATGGGAGGGCATTGGATGGCATTAGATGGCATGGGATGGCATGGGACAGCATGGGATGGCATGGGATGGCATGGGATGGCATGGGACGGCATGGGATGGCATGGGACGGCATGGGATGGCATGGGATGGCATGGGATGCTATGGGATGGGATGGGAGGGCATTGGATGGCATGAGATGGCACGGGATGGCATGGGACGGCATGGGATGGCATGGGATGGCATGGGACGGCATGGGATGGCATGGGATGGCATGGGATGGCATGGGATGCCATGGGATGGGATGGGAGGGCATTGGATGGCATGAGATGGCATGGCATGGGATGGCATGGGAGGGCATTGGATGGCATGAGATGGCATGGGATGGCATGGGATGGCATGGGACGGCATGGGATGGCATGGGACGGCATGGGATGGCATGGGACGGCATGGGATGGCATGGGATGGCATGGGATGGCATGGGATGGCATGGGATGGGATGGGAGGGCATTGGATGGCATGAGATGCCATGGGATGGCATGGGACAGCATGGGATGGCATGGGATGGCATGGGACGGCATCGGATGGCATGGGATGGCATGGGACGGCATCGGATGGCATGGGATGGCATGGGATGGCATGGGATGCCATGGGATGGGATGGGAGGGCATTGGATGGCATGGGATGCCATGGGATGGGATGGGAGGGCATTGGATGGCATGAGATGGCATGGGATGGCATGGGATGGCATGGGACGGCATGGGATGGCATGGGACGGCATGGGATGGCATGGGACGGCATGGGATGGCATGGGATGGCATGGGATGGCATGGGATGCCATGGGATGGGATGGGAGGGCATTGGATGGCATGAGATGCCATGGGATGGCATGGGATGGCATGGGACAGCATGGGATGGCATGGGATGGCATGGAACGGCATAGGATGGCATGGGATGGCATGGGATGGCATGGGACGGCATCGGATGGCATGGGATGGCATGGGATGGCATGGGATGCCATGGGATGGGATGGGAGGGCATTGGATGGCATGGGATGGCATGAGATGGCATGGGATGGCATGGGATGGCATGGGAGGGCATTGGATGGCATGGGATGGCATGTGATGGCATGGGATTGCATGGGATGGCATGGGATGGCATGGGATGGCATGGGATTGCATGGGATGGCATGGGATTGCATGGGATGGCATGGGATTGCATGGGATGGCATGGGATGGCATGGGATTGCATGGGATGGCATGGGATTGCATGGGATGTGACGGGATGCGATGGGCATGGTGAGTGGGTGGGTGAGAACCTGAGGCGTTGCAGGGGGTGTTGGGGAATATGGTGGGCATGTCTGCCTGTGACAGCATGAGGAAGGGGAAAGGAGGGCGAGTGAGAAACAGAGCGTAGGCACATATGAGGTGACTGCCAGCAACCCCAGGGGCAGAGACGTGGGCAGCAGATGGCAGCAGTCAACAGGGCAGCTGTGTGGAGAAAAACGCAAAACGCATGGACGGAAATTTTTGGGGCAGCCCGAAAATAAAAATGCCAGCGTGCGAAATTGACATTCCCGATTTTAGCGCGAATGTCAATTTTGTAAAAAACCCACCCCTCCCAACCCAAATCGACCCCACAAAACCAGCCCCCAACCAAAATTCCCAACCCATCAATCAAAATTGAACCCAAACGCATTGCACCGCACAGCATCTAGAAACTCCAACCATTGTCGCCCACCACCACAATGCTCAAAGAGGTTGGTTGGTTGGTTGGTTGGTTGGTTGGTTGGTTGGTTGGTTGGTTGGTTGGTTGGTTGGTTGGTTGGTTGGTTGGTTGGTTGGTTGGTTGGTTGGTTGGTTGGTTGGTTGGTTGGTTGGTTGGTTGGTTGGTTGGTTGGTTGGTTGGTTGGTTGGTTGGTTGGTTGGTTGGTTGGTTGGTTGGTTGGTTGGTTGGTTGGTTGGTTGGTTGGTTGGTTGCTTGCTTGCTTGCTTGCTTGCTGGAGGAAGACGACTGAGTTTCGAGATGCCTCAAGCTGTGAGTTTCGAGATGCCTCAGAATCAAATCCATGGGAAGAAGCTGCTGGAGGAAGGCAAGACAGATGGGCTGGAGGGGCTTTAAAGTCGGTCCGACGACAGGACAACAGACAGACGTACAACGGGGCAGGAGGCGGCTTCATAGGGAGCGATGGCAGCGGGTGCAATGATGCACATGCGCGCACAGTCCACGAACGCCCCTGCCACCTCCCGCTCTGTGAATGTGCGGTCGCACGCTTCTGGCAGACATGTGGCGAGCCTCACACATGTCTACATGCACACATACACACACGCACACATGCACACATGCACACACGCACACATGCACACATGCACACATGCACACACGCACACATGCACACATGCACACAACACATGCACACATGCACACATGCACACATGCATTCATGCACACTGCACACATGCATTCATGCACACATGCACACATGCGTTCACGCACACATGCACACACGCACACATGCACACATGCACACATGCACACACGCACACACGCGCACATGCACACACACACACACACGCACTCACACACGCATGCACACATGCACACACGCACACACGCACACATGCACACATGCACACATGCACACAACACATGCAAAAATGCATTCATACACACATGCACACATGCATTCATGCACACATGCATTCATGCACACATGCACACATGCGTTCACGCACACATGCACACATGCGCACATGCACACACGCACACATGCACACACACACACGCACACGCACTCACACACGCATGCACACATGCACACACGCACACACGCACACACGCACACACGCACACATGCACACACGCACACACGCACACATGCACACATGCACACACAACACATGTACGCATGTACGCATGCACACACGACACATGCACACACGCACACACGCACACATGCACACACGCACACACGCACACATGCACACATCCACACATGCGCACACATACACGCACACATGCACACATGCACACACATGCACACATGCACACACACGCACACTCACACATGCACACATGCACACATCCACACATGCACACACGCACACACGCACACATGCACACACGCACACACGCACACATGCACACATCCACACATGCACACACATGCACACATGCACACACGCACACCCGCGCACCCGCAAACCCGCACAGGCGCACATGCACACACGCACACACGCACACATGCACACACGCACACATGCACACACGCACACATGCATGCATGGAGCATGCATTCACACACACATGCATCGCATGCGTGGAGGTGCATGCATTGATCGGGCGGGGTGGTGTTGGAGTGGCGTGACTTGTGTCCGGACGGAGGCAATGACACGCGTGTGCGTCAGATGAGTGGAAAGAAAGAAGCAACTCATGTACTTTTTGGTCGACTCAAAATGTAATGGCTCATGCAACTCCATTGTGTCTCAGAAGAATGGAAAAAAACTTGTAATGGCTTGCATGGCATGGCACCATGTTTCACTCACATCACGACAGATGTCAGTCCCAGCAGCAGCAGCAGCAGCCGCAGTGCCAATCACCCGTATCTGACCACCGTCCTCCTCAGCGTCATCATGGGCATGTGCACAGTAGCCCCATGCAGCCAGCTCCACTGTGCTAGACAACCCGAGAGTGGCCATGCGCCGTGTGCCGGGAGGTGCGGCGTGCAGCGTGCCTCTGATGCCCCCGAATGGTGCATTCAGCACCACCACCCAGTCGCCGTCTGGTACGTCCATGGGGACTGAGAAATCCGCCTCGCCCTGTGGGAAGCGCTGAGGGGCCTCGTACCTTGACGGGGAGGGGTGAGGGGGGAGGACAGAGGGGGGAACGGGGAGCGGATGAGAAACAGAGGACGGGGAAGTGGCGATAGGGAAGGGGATAGGAGGCGGCGTGGATTGATTGCGCAAAAGGGGAGGGAGGGAGAAGGGAGCCAAGCGAAAAGCAAGGTGGTGGGTGTGGTGTGGTGTGGTGTGGTGCACTGCACCACAGAGAAAAGATGCCAAACCAAATTCCTTGTCCGTAGGGAAGGGACTGGCAGGTTGAGAGGGACTCGAAAGAGACAGACAGGGAGACAGAATTGGTGGTACCCCTGCATAGGAAGGCAAGCAGGAAGGAGGTGGGAGAGTGAAGGCATTCGCAGCAGAGTGAGACGGGGTTGACCATGCAGCAGAGGTTCCCCGAAAACTGCTACTTTTGAGGAGCCTCAAAAACAACCCTCAGTTTTTTAGCCAGCCGACTCAAAAATTACGAGCAGAGCGAGATGGGGTTGACCATGCAGAGGTTCCAAGAGGACTGCTCTGCAGCTTGCTGCGAGTGCAGCTGGGACGAGAATCTGATGATGATGGAGGTGAGGTTGGGGAACGAGCCGCAGTCGGCTTCGCAGCCAAAGCGGCCGAACGCGGGGTACTGGAAGGGGCGGTTGCACGTGCCGTCGCCACACGTGAAGTCCGCCCAGAGGGTCTGAAGTGCGTGGCAGGGCAGAGACGGGGAGAGGAAGGGGTTGCAGGCGGTGAGGATGGGTGCGGGTGGTGAGGGTTGGGTTGAGGCTAGAAGAGGGTTGTTGCTAGGTGCGTTGAAAGCAGAGGAGGGGGGATTAAGGGGGTGAGTGTGGGGGGGTTGGGTGGGGTGGGGGAAGCAAGTAGGAGAGGGGGGGTAGGGAATGCGTTGGTGCAGTGGAGGTTGAGGAGTTGTGCAAGTGTGGCTTCGGCCATACGGGTGGGGTAGCAGCTGTAGCCTGCAGTGCTTTTTGCAGCGCAGGAGGGTGCAGGATGGGCGCACGGGCGTGTGGGCGTATGAGTGGGCGTGTGCGTGTGCGTGTGCGTGGGCGTGTGAGTGGGCGTGTGAGTGGGCGTGGGCGTGTGCGTGGGCATGGGCGTGTGAGTGGGCGTGTGAGTGGGCGTGTGCGTGGGCGTACTTGTATGATGCTATTGTTGAGCCACTGGTAGAAATCATCGTCGCCAACAAAGGTGTTGGTGGCGTCCTGTGTCATGCCCTGCACCACACGCGCGGGATGGCAGATGGAAGGAGTGAGTGAGAGAGCTGAAAGAGAGCGGTTGTGCAGGGAATGAGAGAGCGGGCAAGTGAAGGGAGAGGACGAGGCGAGAGAGAGAGAGAGAGAGAGAGAGAGAGAGAGAGAGAGAGAGAGAACCACAAGTCAAACCGTATGTTTGTACCCCCGCTGAATTAATACAAAGGACCATTTGAGAGAGAGAGAGAGGGAGGGAGGGAGGGAGGAAAGACCGAGGGTGCATGATGCGCTGGGCAAGGTGAAAGTGAGAGCGGGCGACTTTGTAGGCGCCTCAAAATCCACGTGCATTTAGGTGATTTTCGAGGCACCAAAAAAACCGTCTCAACATCTCACGCGTTAAGGGAGAGGAGGGAGAGAGAAAAGGACCGAGGGTGCAGGGTGTTGTGGTGGGCAATGGCAACGAGAAGGTGGCTGTGCGTGTGTGTGCACTGAGCATACGCTGGTGCTTGCTTGGATTGGAGCTGTTGAACCTGTGCGAGGAGGTGCTGAGGGGGAGGGAACGCTCTCAGAAAAGGCCAAAGCTTTGTGCCTTATCCTACTTGCTTTTAGGTGAGGAGATGCGGAGGACATGGATAGGTAGGGCGCAGTGAGGCCAGCATGCGGTGAGGGATAGAGTGTTCACCTAAGTTGGTCATTTACGCCATTTCAGCCCACGTACACGTAACGTACGCATACATGTACGTTTACGTGTACGTACGCGTACGTACGTGTACGTACGCCAGGCAGGTCAAAAAAAAAATCCCCTAGAAATTTCTTTGAAAACGGTTTCCGAAAACCTAAAAAAGAAACAAGCTTTCGATGACCTGTGCTCTGTTAGCGTGTTAGTAAAATGGCGCGACGTTTTTCAAGGTAGTAATGTAAGAAACAGGAATGTTGCTAGCTAAGGTTGCTATGGTGTGGCGACTACCCTACGTACTATGTCGACTAAGGAGGTAGAACTACGATAGCTAAGTCTGTCGAGAGAGGGAGGGAGGAAATTGTGGTCGGAGTAGATCTGAATGTGTACAAACTGTTCGCGATAGAACATTGCGAACAGTTTGACTCAGCTCGCGATTGCTTCGCTTGCAAGGTAAGCAAATGTCACCCGCTCGGCAGTTTCGTCACCGCCGAGCTTCACTGGTTTCGGCGAATCCCAACTTCGAGTCAAACCAATTCGCCGATTCAAGTCTAAATTTACATCGAGCGAGTTTCATGCACCTTCCGTAAGACGCGCAAACGCGTGCCTGCACCTTCCGCGAGTCAAAACCGGAAACTAACAATGCGATTCGACGGCAAAGAACTATTTTGCAGCTATAGCTAGTAAGTATAACAAAAGTCACCACGCTTAACCAACAATCACAGCTAGCTTATCAATCCATCTACTCAATCAACTCTCCAACAGATTATACTAGTACTATGGAGACCCCTATGCAGACCTCTGAGCATCCCGTGCGGCGATGCTTCATTGTTCCTGAGGGCGGAACGTCTGATTCTACGCTAGCGAAGAAATGCAAGCGATGTGGTAAGTTGTGGAAACTGAATGTGGCGCGAGCTCAGGCACACATTCTCGGAATTCCAGGGAGCGGAATCACGCCATGCGCCTCAGCTACACCTGAGGATAAGGAGAAAATCCGTTCCGCGATGGATGATAAGAGAAGGGACTCAGATTCTCGCGAGAAAGCGCAACAGAAAACGTCTAATGCATTCTCGCCATCGTCTACTACGAACACCAAGTCGGTGGGCATGGGGGCGAGTGGCTCCAACGTAGCGGAAAGTAGCAGCATGGCACGCAAGAGACAGGCGACGCAACGTACGCTTATGGATACTCGCCCCAAACCCGTCGACGCGGCGAGTGCGCAACTAGCCATCGCAACGTTTTTCCACGTGTGTCGTATTGCACCGAATGTTGCGGAGCACGATGCTTTCAAGACGATGCTGAAAAAGGTTGCTGCTGCTGGTACAGGATTTACACCTCCTGGACGACGGCTTATAATGGGAAGATTGTTGGAGGAGTGCAAGGCGAACACCGACACTGCGTTGAAGGAGGTGCAGGATTCATGGAAGGATGTCGGGGTGTGCATCGCGTGTGACAGTTGGACTGACAGCGAAGGACGTTCGCAGCTGAACTTCTTAACTGTCAATACCATTGCATCCGTATTTCTTTTTGGGGTGGATTGCGGCATGGAGAAGAAGGGAGCAGAATTCATTGCTGGCCACTCGAAGACGGCAATGGTCATGGTGGGAACGGAGAACGTAGTCGGCCTGCTGATGGACGGTGCGTCCGGGAATGTCAACGCTGCCAGCATCATCGCCCTCGACTACCCAAAAGTTCAGTGGATTCGTTGAGCTGCGCATTCTCTCAATCTAATGATGAAAGACATTGGCCAACTTGATTGGGCCAAGGATACCATCGATCGCGCGCAGCAGCTAATTTCGACGCTGAAGAACGCGCACTGGATTACCTGGGTTCTTCGGAAGGAGAAGGTGCTACAAATCTTGAAACCTGCGGGCACTCGTTTTGGAACAAACTACATCGCCATCGAACGCCTGCAAGCAATGCGCAAAACTCTCGACAAGCTGGTGCTAAGTGAGGATTGGGAGGAGTACATCAAGGGAAAGCCGAAAATGAAGGACGCATGGGATACTATTATCGACAAAGAGTTCTGGGCGCGCGTTGGGACGGTGCTCGATGTGCTTCGTCCGGTCTATAAGCTGTTGCGGAATGTTGACGGCAATCAGGAGGTGATGGGCAAGATCTATGACAAAATGTTTGTTTTGGAGGACGCGGTGAAGGAGGCGTGTAAGGAGCTGACCGAGGAGGAGAAGGAGGATGTGACCAACATCGTGCGGAATCGGTGGAACAAGGACATCAACTGCGCGCTTCACGTGGTCGGACGGATTCTGTACCCGCCAAACCAATACGAGTCAATATTTGGAACGGACGTGGAGTGTACCAAGATCTTCAAGCAATTCATTCGAAATTACTACAAGGGTGAGTTCGTGAAATTGGGAGGGGTGATGGCGCCACTCGCAACCATCGTCGAAAAAGAGGTCTTGACATACACCAAGGGGAAGGGAGACATTGGGGAGCAGAAAGCGCGTGATGAACATGAATTCATCAAAGCTGGGCTTTTGGATTCGGCGCATTGGTGGGAATTCAATGGCACGGACGTGCCCCACCTCTCCAAGCTTGCAAGGAGAGTTCTCAAGCAATGCATCTCGGCCTCCCCTTGCGAGACGAACTGGGCCGTTTGGGAGTCAATCCATACAGCTCGTCGTAATCGCCTTGGAGCGAAACGCCTTGCCGACCTAGTGTACGTGAGCCACAACTATCACACAGTGAAGAAGTTGAATGAGGATCTTGCTAAGAAGCTGGTGGTGAGTGGGCTTCCTGTGATCCAAGTTAAGGAAGAACCTACTGACAGCTACGGGCATCTCGATGACGACGACATCCCTGATGAGGAATATCTTGATGGCCAGGAAGCGGAAGAGCCGAAGGAGTGAGGATGATATGATATTCTGCACAACGCGTGCATGATGGTACTTTTGTTATTTGGGAAATAACGAGGTTGTAATGGAATGTTTATACTATATGATGGAAATCATGATTACGAGGGAGTACTGTAAAAAAAATATACATATTCGGGCAGCCCAGAAATTTTTCCACCTGCCCGTACATTAGGCCTCCAACCCAACAGCCGCGTAAACGTACGTACCCGTACACGTACGTACGTAAACGTAAACGTAAATGACCAACTTAGGTGTTCACGGGAGTGGGGGAGGAAGGAAGGCGGGGAACGGAGAGAATGGGGTAGGGGAACGGGGAGAATGGGGTGGAGGGGAGAGTGAGGTACAAGGGAAGGGGAGAATGGGGTAAGGGGGCAGGGGGGGAGTGGGGTAGGGGGGGAGGGAGAGGGTGGTGTTGGGAGGGAGGAGAGGAGGAGTGGGTAAAAGGGGAGGATGACAGTGGGGTAAGGGGGAGGGGGACAGTGGAATAAGGAGGAGGGGGGTAGTGGGTTAGAGGGAGGGGGGAGGGGGAGAGTGGGGGAGTAGGGGAGGGCGGGAGTGGGGGAGTGGGGGAGCGGGGGAGTGGGGGACCTTACGAGCCAACGAAGCATAGAGAGTAGGCGGGCAGCAGTCTCACAGGCGGGTAGCAGTCTCACAGGCGGGCAGCAGTCTCACAGGCGGGTAGCAGTCTCACAGGCGGGCGGCAGCCTCACAGGCGGGCGGCAGTCTCACAGGCGGGTAGCAGTCTCACAGGCGGGTAGCAGTCTCACAGGCGGGTAGCAGTCTCACAGGCGGGTAGAGCACGGAGTGTGCAGCAGTGATGTCATAGCTACGCGAGGAATCAGCCTGCATGTAGAGGATGGTGATGAAGAGCGCCATGAGCAGCACAAAGCCCCCCAGGTCGCGGTAGTGAAGCACTCGCTTCTGCAGCGCCAGCACTCGTGTGAAGGCCTCTGGCACGCACAAAGGGGAGGGCGGGAGGATGAGGAGAGAATCACACGGGCATGAGCCGCACAAAGGCCCCCAGGTCGCGGTAGTGCAGCACTCACTGCTGCAGCGCCGGCACGTGCTGAAACGCCTCTGGCGGGGGG
Source organism: Closterium sp. Naga37s-1 (assembly GCA_947471745.1). Lineage (NCBI taxonomy): Eukaryota > Viridiplantae > Streptophyta > Zygnematophyceae > Desmidiales > Closteriaceae > Closterium > Closterium sp. Naga37s-1. The sequence continues at coordinate 4,614,107 of CANJKZ010000133.1, forward strand.
GGTATGAGAAAGGGGGGGGTGGAGGGAGAAGGGAAGGGGGAGTAGAAAGCACAGTGGAGAGTTGAGGAAGGGGTGAGGGTGGAGTGGAGTGTGTGGAAAGACTACACTTGTCGCAGGGTTGCAGGCTGTGGTGGGCTGTATGCGGGGCTTCAAAGGCACACACGGACGGCGGGAGTCGAGGGAGGAGAGGGGCGAGGAGAGGGGAGGGGAGAAGGGGAGGGGAGAAAGGGAGAGAATAAGGGGAGGGGAGAAGGGAAGAGGAGAAGGGGAGAGAAGGGGAGAGGAGAGGGGACGGAAAGTGAAGATGAGAGGAGAAGCACGAGAGGTAAGCTGAAAAAACCCCTCACTCAACGTTTGGATTCCTCGTAGCAACTGCTCCGAACCAGGACGCACCTTGCAGCACCTCCCCATCCATCTCATCCATCTCCGCGTCATGCAGCACGCCACTCTCCATGTGCGGGCGCGCTGCTGCCCCATTCCGCCCAAAGTCCTCTGTCAAACTGCGCATCAGCGGAGCGCCCACCCCGTCCTCCGCTCCCCCTCTCCCCACGCTCCTACCCCCAGCCCCCGGGAGCACATCCGCAAGGGCATCCCCTCCGCCCTCCGCGTGCCCATTCTCGCAGCTGTCCCCTTCCCCGCTGTGCTGTGTCTCCCTGCTGCTGCCCTTCCCCATCCCGCCAGTGAGCTCCACTTCGCCGCACTGCTGCTCCTCCCGCCACGGCCGCAAGCAGCTCCCCCGCATGCTTTTGAGTGGGTATGTGCGGGAAACGGCACCCAATCCCTCGTCTTCCACGCTCCTCCCACTGCTGCTGGCCCCTGCCCGCTCGTTCCCTGAACCCTCGCGGCGCGAAGCGCCTCCCCCTCCACCATCCCCTCCGCCGGCTCCCCCTCCCCATGTTCCCCCCCCTTCCGCATCGTCATCCGCAGGGTCCTCCCCTCCGGTACTACTAGCGGAGTCGGGCAGTCTCAGCGACGTGCGCGCGCCACGTGTCACGAGCTCCGCGGCATTCGCCGGAACGATGCTGCCGTCGGGAGTGTCGAGCAGACCCGAGTCGCGCGTGCTGCTGCTCGATGAGTGACATGTCGCGGCGTCGTGTGAGGAAAACAAGAAGGAAGACACGTTCAGGGAATTCAACGACACAGTTCTACCAGAACTACTAGTTATCGTTGAATGGCAATCGTTGAATGACCGACGCGGATATGAAGAGCCGTACCTTTCATGTAAAGTCCTTCATACTACAAATGGTCTGCAAATTAGCACGGCTGACGAGCGGCGTGGACCTAGGCCTTACCTAGGCGCGCAGTCGGACTTGGATCGGAATATCATGAGGTTGGCTTGCTCGTACGCGTCGAACTTCTCCTCCAGCAAACTAATCGACCGCGGAAACTGCGGCTCCGCCTCGCCATGGGAAGTCGCCGCCTCCGCAGCCCTCTTCGCGCGCACCACTGCGACCGACTCCGCCATGAGGTTTGCCGCTAGTTACTCTCAATACTGCTTCGTTCGCAGAGAGGCACTGGCGAGGAAGCAGAAACGGATCATCTTGGCCTTGTTCTGTGGCCCCTTAACTCAGAGTTAACAGGGTTCGTGGTGGCTTCATTAACTCAACCCTCACACGTGTGTACGTTACAATCACACCGTGCCAGCTAACTCTGAGTTAGCAAATATGGGTTCCAAATACGCAAAGTTATAACTCTGAGTACGCTTCGTAGGAAGCATGCACCGAAACTTCTTTCACGGGCAAACTAACTCAGAGTTACAGCTTTCCCTACTCGGGCTTTTGGGTGAAAGCTGGCTGCACTACTCTGAGTACGGCTCGAGAGGGGTTACCTTAACAATGCCCACATTTGGTTCTTTCCAACTAGTGCCTACGCTTCCCATATTTGGCCTGTAACTGATCTTGCACTGACTCCATCTTTTTCTGTCTGCACCACGCGACCCCGAGATTCCAAGATTACCTTCATGGTCACCCTTTCGCGAAATTTGTTTCGAAGGGGCGGCAGTTCGGGTTGAGTCCAAAAGTTTTGACCGGGACATCTTCGAGAACCTTCCTGACACTCCCATAACTCAGAGTTACGGGCCACAGAACAACAAGGTAAGTTACAACTCATACCTTCACACGAGCGAAATGATTACTCGTCGGTGAACTCACCCAACCCTGCAAGGCTCGGTAACTCAGAGTTAGCTAACTCTGAGTTAGCGCCACAGAACAAGGCCCTTGTTTTGTGGGAACCGACTACACCCTGTTCCTCACGATTATGGATTCCGGTATACTGAACCCAGTGGCCCAACGCGTCGAAGGACGCGTTATATTCAAGTTTCGCACCAGTGCGTTTTGACGAGGTTGGTTACGTTTGAGAGCGTTCAAAGAAAATTTTAGAATGGCTCGGTAGGGTACACCGGATATTAAATTTTTGAATCGCCCACCTTTTAGAGGGTTATTGGCAACTCTCCGAATACGTCCAAGGAACAGTTCAACTGTTGAGTGTGTTTCCGCAGTTTCTAGTAGCGCGAAGCAGGGTGTACTGATAATCTTTCTTTGGCCTGTTCGGTAGCACTCACACCCAGGCCTTGTTCTGTGGCGCTAACTCAAAGTTAGCTAACTCTGAGTTACCGAGCCTTGTAGGGTTGGGTGAGTTCACCGACGAGTAATCATTTCGCTCGTGTGAAGGTATGAGTTGTAACTCACCTTGGCCTTGTTCTGTGGCGCTAACTCAGAGTTAGCTAACTCTGAGTTACCGAGCCTTGCAGGGTTGGGTGAGTTCACCGACGAGTAATCATTTCGCTCGTGTGAAGGTATGAGTTGTAACTTACCTTGTTGTTCTGTGGCCCGTAACTCTGAGTTATGGGAGTGTCAGGAAGGTTCTCGAAGATGTCCCGGTCAAAACTTTTGGACTCAACCCGAACTGCCGCCCCTTCGAAACAAATTTCGCGAAAGGGTGACCATGAAGGTAATCTTGGAATCTCGGGGTCGCGTGGTGCATACAGAAAAAGATGGAGTCAGTGCAAGATCAGTTACGGGCCAAATATGGGAAGCGTAGGCACTAGTTGGAAAGAACCAAATGTGGGCATTGTTAAGGTAACCCCTCTCGAGCCGTACTCAGAGTAGTGCAGCCAGCTTTCACCCAAAAGCCCGAGTAAGGGAAAGCTGTAACTCTGAGTTAGTTTGCCCGTGAAAGAAGATTCGGTGCATGCTTCCTACGAAGCGTACTCGGAGTTATAACTTTGCGTATTTGGAACCCATATTTGCTAACTCAGAGTTAGCTGGCACGGTGTGATTGTAACGTACACACGTGTGAGGGTTGAGTTAATGAAGCCACCACGAACCCTGTTAACTCTGAGTTAAGGGGCCACAGAACAAGGCCCTTGTTGTTCTGTGGCCCGTAACTCTGAGTTATGGGAGTGTCAGGAAGGTTCTCTAAGATGTCCCGGTCAAAACTTTTGGACTCAACCCGAACTGCCGCCCCTTCGAAACAAATTTCGCGAAAGGGTGACCATGAGGCACAAATTCAACTTCACGCTGACGAAACCATCCCCCCGACTTCACTAGTTGGAAAGAACCAAATATGGGCATTGTTAAGGTAACCCCTCTCGAGCCGTACTCAGAGTAGTGCAGCCAACTTTCACCCAAAAGCCCGAGTAAGGGAAAGCTGTAACTCTGAGTTTGTTTGCCCGTGAAAGAAGATTCGGTGCATGCTTCCTACGAAGCGTACTCAGAGTTATAACTTTGCGTATTTGGAACCCATATTTGCTAACTCAGAGTTAGCTGGCACGGTGTGATTGTAACGTACACACGTGTGAGGGTTGAGTTAATGAAGCCACCACGAACCCTGTTAACTCTGAGTTAAGGGGCCACAGAACAAGGCCCCAAAGTGAAGTGCGCGGGAGTAAGGAAACCAGACAACAAATACGGTAGCTTGCAGATTTTCAAGTTGGATGGTTTGCTTGCAGTTAAAACTAAAAACGGCTAGAAATCTGGTGTCCCCTTTGGATTCAGCTGCAAGAGGCTGTCACAAGTGGATGCTCGTGTCTAGTTGTGCCTACGCACTTGTTATGAATGAACTTGCAGAGTGCGCAGAATAACCAATAACGAGAATGAGTACTGAATTGATCAACTGATAACACACTAAGTGACGAGGCCTAAATAGGGGAAGTCCTAGCTAGGCGAAGGGGTAGGGCGAAGATGGCTCGGTGATATTTGCGATTGGAGCGGAGGCCGACTCGGGAGTGGTTCGGTGCGACGAAATAGGGCGAACAGGTTCGTCGCATGACCCTCGGGATGGCCTCGCTAACGAGTGCCTCAGTAAGGATTTGTAAATCCTTACACTCTCCCACCTTCTAAATAAGGCAGCCCTGTAGTGAGAACAGACCCCACACTAGCGAGGATGCCGTAGATCTCCTCTTCCGCTGAATCCGACGGTTGAAATGCCTGTGACAATATTTTTGAAGAGTTTGGAAAGTAGGCCGTTGATGAAGTCCGATTTCGATCTGACGGTCGAAGACTGACGCGAAAAGAGAGGGAACCTGCTGACGCGAATTCAAACGCGATTGAGCAGGGACCGTAGATCGTGTCGGTGTGATCGCGATCGTCCGTCGTGCTGACGCAACCTCACAAAGTCAGAAAGGACCGAGAAAAACGCCAAGGAAAGAACAGTGCAAAGCACTTTCTCCCCCCCTCCAAGAAAATTGTGCACAAAATCTTCACAGCTGCGCCGAAGTAAAATCCAACAGAACCAGGTGTTAAGTCCCACTGAAAACGAGTGTGCAGCGTAGGGGACAAGGTGAAAACATGTCGGTGTGGAAGGTCGATGACGAAACCAGTAGTACGTGTCCAAAATTCTTCGAGGGCGAACCATAAGATGTAGCCCGGAAAACCGTGTCGAAATAATCAAAGACCTCGAACTGTCAAGTCTTGTCGTGACACATCCAGAATCTTCGGTGGTGTCTTCTACAGTTGCAGCTGGCAGCACTTGACATGGTTTATATTAAATGCAGTTGTCGTGGGCGGGTCAAAGGCGAGTTGTCAGAGTAGAGTTGGGATGGTTTTGCCGAGAGTTTTGTCGTAATGCGTCGATGGTTCGTGGGCAGGGATGAAATTTTACAGCTGTTTCTCCCCCCCATTCACTGTTGCTGCCGCCTTTTTCAGTTCGTCGTAAGTCGTTCGTACCCCTTGAAACTCCGTGTAGACTTGCGATGTCGCCCAAACGTTGTTGTCGCATGCGTTTAACCAAATGTCGAAGTTCTGCCACGAAAATGTCGGCGCTTCTCGCCATAAAACCGGTAAGGCCGTCGTCAAACTCCGAAATTGTCGTTCGAAATCAACCCCGTAAAATCCGCAGTCGCAGGTGCAGTTCTCCTCCGAAATCTTCGGTCGTACTATAGCCGCCCACTCGGTCACCAGCTGTTTCCGTCAGTTCAGAACCCATCTGGGGGCATAATCTGGAACCGGGGACTAAACCTGGATATTCCGAGACCGAATTTCACGGACCCTAGAGGCATCAACGCCGTTGACCCGCCGTCGAAACTGCTTCCGCCGCGATGTTTTAACAAATTAACACTCAAACTCCCACTGGCGCTTTGCAGATGTTTGACCTCATCGCTCGTCGCCGGCAGGTAAATCCCGAAACTTCGGCTGCTCCCACGCTCCCTTTTACTGAAGAATTTCCCGCGGTGTACGTTTAAACACTTGTGGGTTCTAGGTATCCCCGCCGCTGTGTTTCTTGCCAGGCGACTTTGAAAAGTGACCCTTCATGCTAAGTCCCCCAACGGCTCAACCGCACTCCAAGAAGCGAAGAAACACCCTCAGCTTCAACTCTTTTTTTTTTTCGTAGAAAAGTCGCCCGAAAATCATGGTTGAGGTGTCAGAATATTATGTTTGTCTAGCCTGCAGTGGGGTACTCAATAGTGAGTACAGCCCAATCTAGGGTTTGCTATATGTACTCAACTACTTCCTAGTGCAACGCTCTCTTTCTCATTTCTAACTTCCTTTGGTTTCTTAACATGGTATCAGAGCAGGTCGACCCTCACGGGTCGATCCTGTGGATGGGCCCACCAATGCTTCCGCTGCTGCTATCCTGCCTATTGCGCGCCTTGGGCGCGCACTATCTTGCTTCCTGCCGCGCGCCCATGGCGCGCGGCCCTTTTTTCTTCCCGCCGCGCGCCCCTAGCGCGGCGGTTTGCTGCCCGTCGCGGCCCCTTCGTGGCCCCCGTCGCGGCCCCTTCGTGGCCCCCGTCGCGGCCCCGTCGCGGCCCCGTCGCGGCCCTGCTCCGGCCCTGCCCCGTCGCCTGCTGCCGCCCTGTCGCGGCCCCAGTCGCGGCCCCGCCCCAGCCCTGCCTCGTCGCCCGTCGCGGCCCTGTCGCGGCCCCGTCCTGCTGCCGCACCGTCGCGGCCCCCCCCGTCGCGGCCCCCTGTCGCAGGCCCCCGTCGCGGCCCCCCTCGTCGCGGCCCCCCGTCGCGGCCCCCCGTCGTGGCCCCCCGTCGCGGCCCCCCCGTCGCGGCCCCCCCGTCGCGGCCCCCCGTCGCGGCCCTGCCCCGGCCCTGTCGCGGCCCTGCCCCGGCCATGCTCCGACCCTGCCCCGGCCCCGCCCCCCCCTCATGCCTGTCGCGGCGCACCGAGGGCCTGCGCACCGCCCCCCCCCCCCCCCCCCTTTTCCCGTCGCCTTTCGTGGCGACCTGGAGGGGGGCCGCGACCTGGGGGGCCACGCGTCGCCCCTTCTTCTGCCTGTTCTGTTCTTCCCCCCCCCCCCCCCCCCCCCCCCCCCCCCTCGTAACCTCCCTACCCGCCATCCCGCCCTGCCCTGTGTTAGGGTTTGGGGGTGGCGAGTAGGGGGTGGCGGGTGTGTGGACTCCCCTGCTCCTCCTCCTCCTCTGTCTCCCACTGTTGCAGCTGCCGCTGAGGGGGGTGGATGTGTGGGAGCCAAAGGAGTGGTGCTAGGGGGTGGGGTGTGAGTGAACCTAGGGTGCAGCAAGGGGTGTTTGAAAAGGGGGTGGGATAGTTTGGGGAGGTTGAAGGGGGGTGGCCGCCGTGAAGCCCGCAGCTCCAGTCGCCCGTGAGACCGTTGCGCCAGTCGCCCGTGAGCCCGTTGCGCCAGTCGCCCGTGAGCCAGTTGCGCCAGTCGCCCGTGAGTCCGTTGCTCCTGCCGCTCAGAGTTAGCCGCGGAGCCAGTTACTCCAGTAGCCCGTGTGCCAGTTGCTCCAGTTGCCAGTGTGCCAGTTGCTCCAGTTGCCCGTGTGCCAGTTGCTCCAGTTGCGCCGTGTGCCAGCAGCTTCAGCTGCCACCCACTACCTCCTCTCCTCTCATAGTCCCTCCTCCTCCACACTTGCCCTCTGCGATAGCCTCTAGTTTTGCTTACATTTGTGAACTTTAAACTGTTGCTTCTTGTACTTGTGCTCAGAATGTGTGGTGACTTTGTGATCCACCCTGAGCTTGTTTTGCTTTGCTTGCTGTGCTGATTACACCCCACTTTGGCTATGGGGGTGTGTCAGAATGTTATGTTTGTCTAGCCTGCAGTGGGGTACTCAATAGTGAGTACAGCCCAATCTAGGGTTTGCTATATGTACTCAACTTCTTGCTAGTGCAACGCTCTCTTTCTCATTTTTAACTTCCTTTGGTTTCTTAACATGAGGCAGCAGTCCCGAAGTTTTCTCCGCCGTGTAGCCCCGACGTTTCCGCCGTCAACCCTGGTATTCCGACGGTCACCCGTCTTCATACCCGTCGAAGCCACTTAGCAGATCCCAGGTATCATTGGCGATTCACCCCTCGCCACGCCTCCAAGTAAAAATATCAAACCCTTTCGGGTGTCTACCGAATAGACTCCGAAATTCTCGGTAGAGTGATGCTTGGGCTCAACCACACTCCAGTGATCTGCCGGATCACCCTCAACTTTCCCTCCGTCAAATTTTTGTCTTCACCCCCCGACAATTTTGCCTTCGCCGTTCACCCAGCGTCCGCTTTTGTCGGATGGGGTATTGTCGGTATTGCCCGCGCGAACCCGGCCATGTTGGAGAGGCAGAAACTATCGGAGTCGGGGTAGCCTTAGTTAAAAGGAACTATCGCCCAACCGTTTTGCAGCCCGCCGTGCCTATCACGCCTCGAAAATTCCACAGCTTCCCGGTCTCAGCTTCGCCGCTGCGCCGTCAAATCGTGTAGACGCCCGAGTCAGGAGAAATCCGTAAACTGCACCAATGTTGTCCTTGCGGCGCCCCGATTTTTTCGCGTGCCGTTCACCCAGCCCGCTTTTGTCGGAGTAAAACAGTGCCGCGAGCTCCACTTTTTTTTTGTCTTTTCTGTACAGCTGTCGAACGAACACCAATCCAGATGTCTTTAACCAGCACAGGGTAGGCGCGTGTTCACCCCCGTTATTTGGCCAAGTAAGTTGACTGCATGAGTCAGAACTAAAACTTGGTGGGGATGGTGAGGTTCGGGCGAAGTAGGGCCGCAGATCGATTCCACCGGCTTTTAATCTGCTCCCCACGACGTTCTTCAACCCCCGCTTAGCCGTTGGGCCGTTTCTTCCCGTGTGTCCCGGCAGCCTGTACCGACCCCTCCGAAATTTTCGGGCGGTACCTTGGACGCCGTTTAATCGTGGGTTGTCAGCAGCTGTCCCCGAAAACGAGTTCCCTGGTCAGGAGAAACCGCTCTCGATACTCCCGGCCAGCTTGCAACAACACCAGGCACGCAGTGTCGCACGAGTTGTTTCCGAGGTGTACCTGCCTCGATTTCCCTCGCCGCCTGTGTCCCACTTCTGCTACGTGCGATATGGCCACTCCGCTTTTCGTTGCAGCCCGTAAGTGTCGGCGAGTCTGAAGTCCCGTCTGTCCACGAGCACTTCTACCGAAATCTTCGATGACGCGCCCGCCATGCAGTAAAAGCCGCTGCACTTCAGGTCGGGCGGGACGGCAGTTGACCCCGCGTAAATCGGGCAGTCTTCGTGTCGTCTCTCCTCGCCACTGATATTTTCGGACGCAAAACTCCATTTGCGCCTGGCGAGTTCCCCAGCCGACTTTTTCTCCACAATTGTTCCGAAATTATCGCCCATGCTGACGCAGGCCCGTTGTCGCCAGCTGCCGAGGATCTCCCGAAAATCTCGCGCACATGTTGACGTGTGCCACCGACGTCAACTTGTCACGTAAGGACGATCCCGAAATCGTCGCGCAGTCGTTGACTCAGGTCCACCGGCGTCAACAGCCACACACAGTGACGACGTCGATGCTATTCATGCAGATGCCGACGCAGGTCCGCTGACGCCAGCTGCCACACGAATCAAGCTCCGAAATCGTCAGAAATCGCAGCGGAAATGACTCACTTTAATGTCGCGACAGCTACTGCTGTCCGTTGCCCGGGGGGAGGGAGGACACGGTCGATCGCGACCGTTCGAGGCAAGGATCTGGCGGTGCCGAAGGAGTGCCCGTGAAAACATGGCCGCGAGGAGCAACTAACTAGTTCTCCTGGCCGGCTTGCACGCAACTCCTGGACCCCAAGGCATCCTTCCTCGTCCCCCCCCCCCCGAGGGGTATTACACGCTAAAAAGCAGGGTGAGCTAGGAAAGTAGCTCTAATACCAGGCGTTATGAATGAACTTGCAGAGTGCGCAGAATAACCAATAACGAGAATGAGTACTGAATTGATCAACTGATAACACACTAAGTGACGAGGCCTAAATAGGGGAAGTCCTAGCTAGGCGAAGGGGTAGGGCGAAGATGGCTCGGTGATAGTTGCGATTGGAGCGGAGGCCAACTCGGGAGTGGTTCGGTGCGACGAAATAGGGCGAACAGGTTCGTCGCGTGACCCTCGGGATGGCCTCGCTAACGAGTGCCTCAGTAAGGATTTGTAAATCCTTACAGCACTGCTCCCTTCACTGTATACCTTGCGGACTCGGGAGTTTAGGGTGTTGTGTGATGCAATCATATGCATTCACGTCTGTCTGCCTCCCATCATGTGTTCGTGCGTCGCATGCGTGGTGTGAGCGTATGCAAGAATTTGTGTTTTGTGCGGTTTGGTTTTTCTGAGTGTGTGTGAATTTTATTTGGCTTGAGCAGATATCTGAAGTGACTCCTCTGCTCAAGAGCTTTCCGACGAACCAAGTATCGCTTCAATCGGAGCACGAACAAGAGAGTTACGAACGTTGGAAGTTCGTATGCTATTGATATTTGGTTGTGGTGACTATGGGAAGTTGTGGTGTTGACTCCATAAGGAGTACAGACTCTTGGGGGTTGGGAAATTCGTCAACATCACTGTAGATGCTGCCAAGTGGTTGGGAGGTGCCAAACCAGGTTGGCAAGTGTGGTCAAGTTGGGTGAGGTGGATGGCATGAGTTGGGAAAGTGACAAATGTCAAAGTTGGGGTGCCTATAGAGAGGGGAATTGTGTGGTATGGGGTGTCCTTGGTTGGGGACTCCCTTGGGACCTTCCCTCTCGTCCTCCTCATCCCCTCCTACCTGGTTCTATTGCTACTCTAACTTTCTTGTGTGAACTTGTGAGATAATTGTGATTGAGTTACGTTTTCTATGGCCACATACCCCCTAGTGCGCCGAAGTTCATAACTCAAGTTATACTCCATATTTTGATACTATTCAAATTGGGAAAGATAGCCACGGTCAAGGGCTACAACATACTCGAGTTTGAAAGAATTCTAACAGTGGACCTTTCGTCGACGACGTTTCTTGTGACGACGACTTTTCTGTCCAGAATTGTAGTTGACGATTTTCAGATATTTCAGCCCCTAATCTTCATAGACTCCGTCCTTAGTCTCTAACATAGGGTAGCTACTCGTTGTTTATCTAAATGTTCGGCGATGTTTTCCCAGCTACTACCGCAAACGAGATTGGAATTTTATACAAAATTGGCATAAATAAGTTCCGTCGTATAGGTTACTAATTCTAGGTCGTGAACAAATCCCCACAACCAGACAGCATAGGATCAGGAAGGCTGATTTCGACATCCCAGAAAAACTTCAGAAATATCCACACACCACGCACCCACCACATACAGTACGTCCTCATAACGTGCCACGTTGGCGAATATTTGGTTGGTTAGCCAGGAAATGCCGAATGGGAAGTACAGTCGATGCTCATTACGAGAACAATAGGAAGCCAGGCGGCAATAGACTGAAACCAGTTTTGGCGGTCGCCACATCTTCGCCCAAGTCGCCACGGTAAAAATATGACTTAATGGAAAGCGAAAATGCTTTTGTAACTCGATCAACATTTCTGATGACGTATGCGACCAGCATCCTCAGTTGTTTATTTGCTATAGATGTCGGCTTCCGCAACCTAGGGACTGTACTGTTAGATTTATATGACATAGCTACTGTAGGCTAGAGTGGGGTAGCACATATGACATAGCTGCTTCTGAGGGAGCTGGTGCCACGGGTCCCGGAGGTGCTCGTACTGGGAGTTCTGGAGCTGCTGGACCTGCGGGTACTTCTGGAGCTGGAGTTGCTGCGGGTGTTGGCGCGGAGGCTACTGCTGTCGGTCCTGGAGGCAGTCCTGCTGGGGGTACTACTGGTGCTGCTGGGGGTTCTGGAGCTGGAGCTGCTACTGGTGCTGGTGCTGCCCCTGCGGGTGCTGGTGCTGTCCCTCCTGTGTCTGGAGTCGCCGCGCGGCCTCGGCCGTACTTCGTTCCGCTCCTTCAGCAGGTTCTTGGTCTCCCGCCTTCTACTGGTCCTCCTCCTCCCTTAGAGTGTCCACAGCCTGTCCCGTCGCAGTTACAGTTACAGCCGGCCTCCCCACTGCCTGCTCCGTCTCCCTACACTGGTCCTACTGGAGGTCTTGCTGAGCGTCGTGAGCCTGCGTCTCGCCCTGCGTCGCCTGTCCGTGCTGCTCGCACTAGTGGTCGCGGTTCGCGTCAGCGTCCTCCTCCTGTCCCTAGCACGCACCGGATGTCTCTGCGTCCGTCCACTGCTCCTCTGCGTGCCCCTTTGCCTTCTCCTCCTGAGTCTTCTCTTCCTACTCTTGCCGACCCGGAGTCGGACTCTCTTCGCGCTGCCAGTCCTACTGTCACGCGTCTCCTTGCTACGGTTGTCACTGACCCTTCCTTTGAGTCCACTGCTGCGTCTGCTCTTGTTGCTGAGCTCGTCGACTTTGCTGCTCGCTGTCGCCTAGACTACGTCGCCAGTCTTGTTGCTGAGTCTGAGTCTGTCTGTCCTCCGTCCGTCGGGGGTGAGTGTGCCCTTGGCACGGACGTCCTTGAGGACAGGCAGGAGGAGTTCCAGTGCTTGGCCGCTGCTTCACCTCATCTCGTGTCCGTACTGCTTACCCCTGAGGGAGACCCGGATGCACTTGACATCCCGACTCCGCGCTCTTACGCGGAGGCGATAGAGGGTCCCTACTCCTCTCAGTGGCAGGCAGCTATGGACGCAGAGATGGCTTCCTGGAAGTCCACAGGCACCTACGTTGACGCTGTTCCCCCTCCTGGGGCGAACATCGTCAGTGGCATGTGGATTTTCAGGGTGAAGCGACCGCCGTGTTCTCCGCCTGTCTTCAAGGCGCGTTACGTGGCTCGTGGCTTCAGTCAGCGACAGGGAGTTGACTACTTTCAGACCTTCTCTCCCACCCCGAAGATGACCACTCTTCGGGTACTGCTGCACGTAGCTGCTCACCGTGACTACGAGCTACACTCTCTTGACTTCAGCACTGCTTTCTTGCAGGGCAGCCTGCACGAGGAGATCTGGCTGCGTCGCCCACCTGGCTTCACTGGGTCTTTTCCTCCTGGCACCCAGTGGAGCCTACGGCGGCCAGTCTACGGTCTCCGCCAGGCACCGTGTGAGTGGCACGACACACTGAGGAATACACTTGCGGCTCTTGGGTTTGCTCCCTCTACTGCCGACCCGTCGCTGTTTCTGCGCACCGACACTTCTTTGCCGCCGTTCTACATCCTCGTGTACGTCGACGACTTGGTCTTTGCCACAGCTGACACTGCTGGACTAGCCCACGTGAAGTCCGAGCTGCAGAAGAGACACACGTGCACTGACCTGGGTGAACTGCGCAGCTACCTTGGCTTGCAGATCACTCGGGACAGAGCACGCCGCACCATTACCCTGACTCAGTCACACATGGTGCAGCAGGTCCTTCAGCGCTTCGGCTTCACGTACTCCTCGCCTCAGGCCACTCCTCTGCCTACTCGCCACTCGCTCTCAGCTCTGCCTTCGGATGAGTCCGTAGAGTCGAGTGGCCCGTACCCAGAGCTGGTTGGCTGCCTCATGTACCTGATGACCTGCACACGACCTGACCTTGCATACCCTCTTAGCATTCTTGCACGCTATGTTGCTCCTGGGAGACACGGACCGGAGCACATGGCTGCAGCGAAGAGGGTGTTGCGCTACTTGTGCAGTACGTCGGGCATGGGGCTTGTGCTTGGAGGGCAGAGTCCTGTGGTCCTTACTGGGCACGCAGACGCTTCTTGGGCTGACGACCAGGCTACGCAGCGGTCGTCACAGGGTTACACCTTCAGCCTTGGTTCCGGCTCTGTTTCGTGGCGGGCTACTCGCTCGTCTTCTGTTCTCGGCTCCAGTTGTGAAGCTGAGATCTACGTAGGAGCCATGGCTGCACAGGAGCTTCGCTGGCTCACCTACCTGCTGACTGACCTCGGAGAGTTGCCTCGTTCTCCTCCAGTGCTGTACGTAGACAACAAGGCCATGCTGGCCTTGTGTCGGGAGCAGCGACTGGAGCACAGAACGAAGCACATTGCTCTCCGCTACTTTCTTGCTCGTGAGCTGCAGCAGCGTGGTCAGCTGCGTCTTGCGTACGTGGCCTCTGAGGCCAACACTGCTGATATCTTCACCAAGGCACTTGCGCCTTGTGACCATCAGCGCTTCTGTACTCAGCTGGGCCTTGTGCCTACCTTGCCTCACTTGCTCACCTCTTGACCTTGCTTGTACTGTTACATATATATATACCTGCTCTTGTTTGTCTAGCCTTTTTTATATATGTGTGTACTCCTGCTTGTGAACTGGCCTTGTGGCCTTGAACTTGTGCTCGGAATGTGTGGTGACTTTGTGATCCACCCTGAGCTTGTTTTTTGCTTTGCTTTGCTTGACTGGTCTTGTGACCCCTTGTTCTCCCCCACTTTGCCTATGGGGGTGTGTCAGATTTATATGACATAGCTACTGTAGGCTAGAGTGGGGTAGCACATATGGGGTACAGTTTTCTAGGGTTTGCTTCTTGTACCCAACTTTCACTTAGTCATTCTCATTCCTGTTTTTCTTAATTCACATGTACCCCCTGGGATATGCCTTTAAGAACGTTCGCGAGTGAGTGGATTTCTAATGGTGATAACGTTTTTGTGGGATAAGGTGAGCGTCTACTGTAGCTATAATAAATTGATGTCCTTACCAGAGAGTACTGCATCACGTACCCCCGAAGTGAATTCCAGGCTAGTTCACTCGAGTCGTCTACAAACATTGAAGAAGCCTGTACCCAAACCAACCTCTCGTTTCCCGAGCCTCCTGACCAGGGCTGTTGCTATAAGGGTAAATGTCAATGTACACGAATTTAAGGGCTGGTTTTCGGCACAACCCGTCCGCCGAAAGTGCTGGATTCAGGTCTAGCCCAGATTCATGAAGTGCTGGTTGTCAGAATGTTATGTTTGTCTAGCCTGTAGTGGGGTATCTAATAGCGAGTACAGCCCAATTTAGGGTTTCCTATATGTACTCAACTGCCTGCTAGTTAAACCTCTCTTTCTTTTTTCTAAATTTCAACTGCTGATTCTGACATGCTATCAGAGCAGGTCGACCCTTCTGGGTCGATCCTGTGCATGGGCCCACCGTTATCTTCCGCTGCTGTCCTGCCTATCGCGCGCCTCGGGCGCGCGCTGTTTCCTGTCTGCCGCGCGCTCGTCACGCGCGGCATTTTTTTCTTCCCGCCGCGCGCCACTAGCGCGCGGCGGTTTTCTGCCCGTCGCGCCGCCCTGCAGAGCGCGCGACGCCCTGCCTGCCCGTCGTGCGCCCCGTGGCGCGCGACGGTGCCCTGCCCGTCGTGCGCCCCGAGGCGTGCGGCGGTTTTGTCGCCTGTCGCGGCGCACCGGGGGCCCGCGCACCCCCCCCCTCACCCACCCCCTTTTCCCGTCGCCTGTCGAGGCGACCTAGGGGGGGGCGCGCGTCGCCCCTTCTGTCGCCCGTCACGGCGCCATGGGGGGCCGCGCGTCGGCCCCTCCCGTCTTCGTCACGGCCCTGCCCTACCCTGCCCAGCCCTGCTCAGTCGCGGCCCTGCCCCCGTCTTCGTCGCGGCCCTTCCCTGCCCTGCCCGGCCCTGCTCAGTCGCGGCCCTGCCCCCGTCTTCGTTGCGGCCCTGCCCTGCTGCCGCCCCTGCTGCGGTCCTGCCCTGTGTTGGGGTTTGGGGGTGGCGAGTATGGGGGTGCAGGGTGTGTGCGGCCTCCCCTGCTCCTCCTCCTCCTCCGTCTCCCACTACTGCAGCTGCCGCTGAGGGGGGTGGGTATGTGGGAGCCGACGGAGTGGTACTAGGGGGTGGAGTTTGAGTAGTGAAACTAGGGGTGCAGCAGGGTGTGGGTAAAAGGGGGGTGAGACAGTTAGAGGGAGGTTGGGTGGAGGCAGCCGTCGTGTCGCCAGCAGCGCCAGTAGTCCGGAGGCTACAATCTCTGGTAGCCCAGCGAGCCTGCTGCGCCAGTCGCCCGTGGGTCCGTTGCTCCTGCCGCTCAGAGTTAGCCGCAGAGCCAGTTACTCCAGTAGTCCGGAGGCTACAATCTCCGGTAGCCACAGTGCGCGCCGCTCCTGTTGCCCGTGTTTCTGCAGCTTCACCTGTCGTCTCCTATCTCCTAACCTCTCACAGTCCCTCCTCCTCCTCACTTACCGTCTGTGACTGCCTCTAGCTTTGCTTATATTTGTGAACTATAAACTGCTGCTTCTTGTACTTGTGCTCAGTATGTGTGGTGACGTCGTGATCCACCCTGAGCTTGTTCTGTTTTGCTTGTTGTGCTGATTACACCCCACTTTGGCTATGGGGGTGTGTCAGAATGTTATGTTTGTCTAGCCTGCAGTGGGGTACTCAATAGCGAGTACAACCCAATTTAGGGTTTCCTATATGTACTCAACTGCCTGCTAGTGAAACCTCTCTTTCTTGTTTCTAACTTTCAACTGCTGATTCTGACACTGGTTTTGGGCGAACTGTAACCCGGATCTCAAGTGGATCTCAAGTCGCGGGGCCAGTCCTTTTCCCTCCAGATTGAGTTTCTCCCCCCTCCTCCCCTCTCCCCCAGCTTCCGTCAGCGCATCTCCCCGTTCTCGGCTATGCTCAACTCTTCCCAGAGATAGTTTCTTGGGTAATTACCTCCGTGGTAACAATCGTTGAGCTCGATCGCACTCGAAGTAAGCCAAATGTCCAAATCGTAACAAATATATCCTCTCATCGCCACCATGGTAACCATCATGCCGCAATGGTCAACATTACTGCCTGGATGGTAATGATCAGTGCATCCGGAATTCCTGGTTGGTAACTTTGCGTTCCAACTAAACTGTACACTGTCCAGGTATGTAATTGACTTAGCGAAAACGAAAAGGCATTGATCTTAGCGGTAACACTCATGGAGGTCGATCGCATCCAAGGTAAGCCACGTGTACATATCGTAAGAATCGTATCCTGTGATCGCCCTGGTGGTAACCATCATGCCTACCTAGTCAACATTATTGCCTGAGTGGTAATGAACAGTGCATTTCGAACTCCAAATTGGTAACTGATCATTTCAACCGTAGTGTACACCGTACGTACACTCTACAACTCGGCAAAACGGAAATCGATAAGAGGAAATGGTTCGCGTTGTAGTAAATTTACATGTATAACTTGAACATATGAGTCTGAAATGAAAAAAAAAAAATGCTATCTACATCTGTTGACAGGTTATTGTTGCGCTATATTTTAGGAACCCAAAAATTCCCATGAAAGTAATATCTACATGTGTGTGATGCTAATGATATTATACTAATATATCACTTCGGCTATGATGCTATAACGGAAGAAATATATTGATATAATATCACCAGTATTACAATTATCTAGACATCATATTTATAATCTTTGTGGAGTTCCTTGTCAAATGTATATGCCTTAGCCTATATAGGCTGTAGTGGGGTAGTTCCTAGAGGGTACAACACTTTTGTGTTCTCTATTTGTACCCACCTCATTTCTAGTTCAATCATTCCTGTTTAATTCTTCACATGGTATAGAGCGGGTTCCCTCATGGGACCGTTCCTTCCTAAGGGCCCACCATAAGCAATTTTTTTTAGCTGCCCGAAGCGCGTCTCGCGCCCTGCCCTAAAATTTTTTTTTGGCGGCCCCCTAGCGGCCCCTAACGGCCCCTACGCGGCCCCTATGCGATCCCTACGCCGCCCCTAAACGGCCCCGTCGCGGCCCCGTACCTGACGCGGCCCCGCCCCTACACGGCCCCTACGCGGCCCCTACGCGGCCCTTACGCGGCCCCTACGCGGCCCCTACGCGGCCCATACCCGGCCCCTACGCGGCCCCTACGCGGCCCCTACCCGGCCCCTACGCGGCCCCCTGCGCGGCCCCCTACGCGGCCCCTCAGCGGCCCCTACGCCGCCCCTACACGGCCTGACCCGGCCCCGTCCCTGACGCGGCCCCTACGCGGCCCCTACGCCGCCCCTACGCGGCTCCTACGCGGCCCCTAAACAGCCCGACCCGGCCCCGTACCTGACGCGGCCCCTACGCCGCCCCTAAAAGGCCCCGTCCCGGCCCTACCCCGGCCCCGTCTCGGCCCCGTCCCGGACCTGCCCCGGCCTCGACTCCGTCCCGGACCTGCCTTGGCCCCGACCCCGTCCCGGACCTGCCCCGGCCCCGACCCTGTCCCGGCCCTACCTCGGCCCCGTCCCGGACCTGCCCCGGCCCCGACCCTGTCCCGGCCCTACCTCGGCCCCGTCCCGGACCTGCCCCGGCCTCGACCCCGTCCCGGACCTGCCCCGGCCCCGACCCTGTCCCGGCCCCGTTGCTGCCCCGTCCCGGACCCTGCTCGGCCCCGACCCTGTCCCGGACCTGCCCCGGCCCTGACCCTGTCCCGGCCCCGTTGCTGCCCCGTCCCGGACCCTGCTCGGCCCCGACCCTGTCCCGGCCCTGTCACGGCCCCGACCCAGTCCCGGACCTGTCGGCTCCGCCCCTGGTAAGAGCCTAGCCGGGCCGAGCCGCGCGGCCGAGCCGCACTGCTTTGCCGAGTCGCCCTGCCGAGTCGCACTGTCCTGCCTCGCTCAGTTGCACTGCTGCCGCTACTAGTCTGCTGCTGCTCCTATCATGGCTAGTCCTAGTCTTCTCACCTTTGATGCTGAGGGTCGAGCGGTTGACTTTGATGTCTGGCTAGAAGATCTGCAGCTTTTCCTTCAGTGCGATAGCAAGGATGGTCTCTCCCTGTTTGATCTTACGTCGGGCGCCTCTACTGCCCCTGCTGCTGATGCTGACAGTACCGTTCGCTCGCAGTGGCTCACGCGCGATGCTGCTGCCCGCCTTGCTGTGCGTAGTCACCTACCGTCTACTGAGCGCGCGCACTTTAGTCAGTACAAGAGTGCTAAGACTCTGTACGACGCAGTAGTTGCACGTTACTCTTCCCCTGCCACTGCTGCGCTTAGCCGCCTCATGCTACCGTACCTGTTCCCTGACCTCGCTGCTTTTGCCACAGTCACTGACCTCATTACGCACCTCCGCACTAGTGACACTCGCTACCGCGCTGCGCTTCCTGCTGAGTTCTGCGCCCAGAACCCCCCCCCCATGTACATCACCCTCTACTACCTAGTCACTCGACTCCCTCACACTCTCCGCTCGGTCAGGGACCACTTCCTCTCTCTTTGCCCTACCACCCTCACTGTCGACCTCCTCGAGGAGCGCCTCCTTGCAGCAGAGACTAGTATCACCGCTGTAGGCGCCTCTCGTGGTGACCCCCGTACCCCTTTCTTTGAGGGGTGCTCCCCCGTTCCTCTTTTGCCCTCTGTTGCCTCTGCTGCTGCTGTCGACCTTGTTGGCACCGAGTCGGTCAGCGCTGCGTCTGCTCCTAGTGAGAGGCGCCGCATCAGCAAGGGCAAGCGGGGCAAGGGAGCTGGAGGAGGTGGTGGGGGCGGCGGTAGTGGCGGTGGAGGCGGAGGAGGGGGTGGGGGTGGAGGTGGTGGTAGAGGTGGGGGCTTCGGTGGCGGCGGTGGAGGTGGAGGCGGCGGTGGCGGTGGCGGGAGGGGTGGAGGAGGCGGAGGCGGCGGCGGCGGAGGTGGAGCTGGCAGAGGCGGAGCTGTGCAGCGGGGACCCCAGCAGCAGCAGCGCTCTCGTGAGACACCTTCGCCCCAGCAGCTTCGTGAGTGGTACGCGGGGCGCCAGGGGTCTGGGGGTGCTGGTCCCTGTACTTACGTCCTGCGCACCGGTGACCGCACTGGAGAGCAGTGTGGCAGCCTGCACGCCACCCAGCGCTGCTTCGGTCGCCTGACGGACGCCTGGCGTGCCCAGATCCCGGACGCCACTGAGATCCCTCGTTGGGGAGATCTATTCAGGTCGGGGGTAGCTATCTTTGATCTTGACTTTGATGCTATTCTTGCTGCCATGTATGCTGTGTCTTTTAGTGCTGAGGGTGACTGTTACGTGTGTGTTCCGCCTGACCCTGGTATTGAGGCTGCTGCTCTAGGTGCTCGTGAGTCTGCTGCTCCAGGTACTCGTGAGTCTGCTGCTCTAGGTGCTGGTGAGTCTGCTCTCTCAGGTACCGAGTCGGCTCAGGTCTTTCACACCTTCGCCCTCGACTCGGGTGCTTCCCGCTCCTTCTTTCGAGACCGCACCACCCTTACGCCGCTCAGTCGGCAGGTTGCGGTCTCCCTGGCAGACCCCTCTGGGGGTCCTGTCCTTGCTCGCTACTCCACTGTCCTCCCGTGTCCGGCGGCCCCGTCAGGCTCCCTGGCTGGTCTCTACCTCCCCTCGTTCTCCACGAACTTGGTGAGTGGTGCTGACCTTCAGGATGCCGGAGTTGACCAGTTCACTCCTGCAGGTCAGCGAGTAACCCACTGCACGTGTGCTCAGACGGGCCGCCACTTGGCCTCGTTCCCGTCGACCGGGGTTGAGCTTGTACACACTGACCACAGAGTCTCCTCCGGTTGCTGCGTCTGGTCAGGTAGCTGCGTCGAGTCAGGTGTTTGCTGCAGTGTCTCGTTCAGGTCCTGAGTCTGCCCCCTGCTCGTGTCGCCTCCTGTCCCACCAGACCCTCCTCTGGCACCACCGCCTTGGTCACCCCTCCTTGCCTCGTCTCCGAGGCATGGCCTCCCATGTCCTTGTCTCTGGTCTCCCCCGGTCCCTCCCTCCCCTTCCCCTGGGGCCTGCCCCTACCTGCGTTCCTTGCGTCGAGGGGCGGCAGCGCGCCGCTCCTCACTCCTCCGAGTTTCCCCCGACAGAGGCTCCGCTGCAGACTCTTCACATGGACGTGTGGGGCCCAGCCCGCGTCCGTGGACAGGGTCACGAGCGCTACTTCCTGCTGGTGGTTGACGATTACTCGCGTTACACCACTGTCTTCCCCTTGCGCAGCGAGGGTGAGGTCACTGAGGTGTTGATCGACTGGATCCGCGTTGCTCGTCTCCAGCTCAGAGAGCGTTTCGGCTCGGACTTTCCTGTTCTGCGTCTGCACTCCGACAGAGGCGGAGAGTTTTCCTCCGACCTTCTGCGAGCCTTCTGTCGTGCGGAGGGCATCCGCCAGACGTTCACGCTTCCGGCCTCTCCACAGCAAAATGGGATTGCTGAGCGCCGCATTGGCATGGTCATGGATGTCGCTCGTACGTCCATGATCCATGCGGCTGCTCCCCATTTTCTGTGGCCGTTCGCGGTTCAGTACGCGGCGCATCAGATCAACCTTCAGCCCCGGGTCTCCCTGCCGGAGACCTCCCCTACTCTGCGGTGGACGGGGAAGGTTGGTGATGCGTCTGGGTTCCGTGTCTGGGGATCTCAAATGTCGTCCGAGACTTGTCTGTGGACAAGCTGTCCTCCCGTGCTGTTCCTTGCGTTTTCCTCGGATTTCCCCCTGACGCGCCTGGTTGGCAGTTTTACCACCCCACCTCGCGTCGTGTTCTGTCCTCCCAGGACGTCACGTTTGACGAGTCGGTTCCGTACTACTGTCTCTTCCCCTACCGCACTGCCCCCCTCCCCCCCCCGCCGCTCTTCCTCGCTCCCGGTCCCCCCCCGGTAGACCCCCTCCCCCCTCAGGGTCCTGCCCCCTCAGGTGTGTCCCAGGTAGATGCAGTCGAGCCTGTCAAGGTAGCTGCTGACTCTGGTGCGTCTGGGGGTGCTGAGCCTGAGCGTGCGGAGCCTGGGGGTGCTGGGTCTGGGGGTGCTGAGCCTGAGCGTGCGGAGCCTGGGGGTGCTGGGTCTGGGGGTGCTGAGCCTGAGCGTGCGGGGCCTGGGGGTGCTGCTTCTGGGGGTGCTGAGCCTGGGGCTGCTGGGAGTGGGGGTGTGGAGCCTGTCGGTGCTGGACCTGGCGGTCCTTCGGGTGCTTTGTCCCGGCGGGAGCTTCCCTCTCCACAGGAGCTGCGCGAGTGGTTTGCTCGCCGCTGGAGCCGTGCTGCTGGAGCTGGAGGTGCTGCCGGTGTTGGAGGTTCTGCTGCTGCTGGAGCCGGTACTGGAGGTTCTGCTTCTGCAGGGGGTGCTGGAGCCACGGGTCCCGGAGGTGCTCGTACTGGAGGTACTGGAGCTGTTGGGCCTGATGGTGCTCCTGGTGCTGGAGCTACTGGTGGAGCTGGAGCTGGTGGTGCTGCTGGAGTGGGTGCTACTGGAGGTACTGGAGCCGGAGCGGCTGTGTCTGCTGGTGGTCCTGCTGGAGCTGGAGCTGCTGGAGGTACTGGAGCTGGTGGTGCTGCTGGAGTTGGAGCTGACGCTGGGGGTACTGGTGTTGTCCGTGCTGGTTCTGGAGGTGCTGCGCGGCCGCGGCCGTACTTCGTTCCGCTCCTTGAGCAGGTTCTTGGTCTTCCGCCTTCTCCTAGTCCTGCTCCTTCCTTAGAGTGTCCTCCGCCTGTCCAGTCCGAGTCACAGTTACAGCTGGTCTCCCCTCTGCCTGCTCCTTCTCCCTACGCTGGTCCTACTGGAGGTCTTGCTGAGCGTCGTGAGCCTGAGTCGCGTCCTGCGTCGCCTGTTCGCACTGCTCGCACTAGTCGTCGTGTTCCACGTCCGCGTCCTCCTGCAGTCCCGGGCACGCATCAGATGGCACTGCGTCCTTCCACTGCGCCACAGCGTGTCCCTTTGCCGTCTCCTCCAGAGTCCTCTCTTCCTGCTCTTGCTGACCCGGCGTCTGACTCCCTTCGTGCTGCCAGTCCTACTGTCACGCGTTTCCTAGCCACTGTTGTCACTGACCCTTCCTTTGAGTCCACTGCTGCGTCTGCCTTATTTACCGAGCTTGTCGACTTCGCTGCTCACTGTCGTCTAGACTGCGCCGCTAGTCTTGTTGCTGAGTTTGCGTCTGCGTCTGTCTGTCCTCCGTCCGTCGGGGTGAGTGTGCTCTTAGCACGGACGTCCTTGAGGACCGACAGGAGGAGTTCCAGTGTTTTCCTGCTGCTTTACCTCATCTCGTGTCCACGCTGCTTGCCCCTGAGGGAGACCCGGATGCACCAGACATCCCGACCCCGCGCTCTTATGCAGAGGCGATAGAGGGTCCTTACTCCTCTCAGTGGCAGGCAGCCATGGACGCAGAGATGGCTTCCTGGAAGTCCACAGGCACCTACGTCGACGAGGTTCCCCCACCTGGGGCGAACATCGTCAGTGGCATGTGGATTTTCAGGGTGAAGCGGCCGCCGGGTTCTCCGCCTGTCTTCAAGGCGCGTTACGTGGCTCGAGGCTTCAGTCAGCGGCAGGGAGTTGACTACTTTCAGACCTTCTCCCCGACCCCGAAGATGACCACTCTTCAGGTTCTGCTGCACGTTGCTGCTCAGCGTGACTACGAGCTTCACTCCCTTGACTTCAGCACTGCTTTCCTACAGGGCAGTCTGCACGAGGAGATCCGGCTGCGCCGCCCACCAGGCTTCACTGGGTCGTTTCCTCCTGGTACGCAATGGAGCCTCCAACGGCCAGTCTACGGTCTCCGCCAGGCGCCACGTGAGTGGCACGACACACTGAGGACTACGCTTACGGCTCTTGGGTTTGCTCCTTCCACTGCTGACCCGTCGCTGTTTCTTCACACCGACACTTTGCTGCCGCCGTTCTACACCCTCGTGTACGTCGACGACTTGGTGTTTGCTACAGCTGACACTGCTGGACTCGCCCACGTGAAGTCCGAGCTGCAGAAGAGACACACGTGCACAGACCTGGGTGAACTGCGCAGCTATCTTGGCTTGCAGATCACCCGGGACAGAGCACGGCGCACCATTACTCTGACTCAGTCACACATGGTGCAGCAGGTCCTTCAGCGCTTCGACTTCACGTACTCCTCGCCTCAGGCCACTCCTCTGTCTACTCGCCACTCGCTCTCAGCTATGCCTTCGGATGAGTCCGTAGAGCCGAGTGGCCCGTACCCAGAGCTTGTTGGCTGCCTCATGTACCTGATGACCTGCACTCGACCTGACCTAGCATACCCTCTGAGCATCTTGGCACGCTATGTTGCTCCTGGGAGACACCGACCAAAGCACATGGCTGCAGCGAAGAGGGTGTTGCGCTACTTGTGCAGTACTTCGGGCTTGGGGCTAGTGCTTGGAGGGCGGAGTCCAGTGGTCCTCACTGGTCACGCAGACGCGTCTTGGGTTGACGACCTGGCTACTCAGCGGTCGTCACAGGGTTACACCTTCAGCCTTGGTTCCGGCTCTGTTTCGTGGCGGTCTACTCGCTCGTCTTCTGTTCTCAGCTCCAGCTGTGAGGCTGATATCTACGCAGGGGCCATGGCTGCACAGGAGTTACGCTGGCTCACCTACTTGCTGACTGACCTGGGAGAGCCGCCTCGTTCTCCTCCAGTTCTGTACGTAGACAACAAGGCTATGCTGGCCTTGTGTCTGGAGCACAGACTGGAGCACAGAACGAAGCACATTGCTCTTCGCTACTTCCTTGCTCGTGAGCTGCAGCAGCGTGGTCAGCTGCGCCTTGCTTACGTGGCCTCTCAGGCCAACACTGTTGATACCAAGGCACTTCAGCCTTGTGATCATCAGCGCTTCTGTACTATGCTAGGTCTTGTGCCTACTTGGCCTCACTTGCTTACCTCTTGACTTTCCTTGTACTGTGATCTATATATACCTGCACTTGCTTGTTTACCTTTATATATGAACTTGCATGTGAACTGGCCTTGTGGCCTTTGAACCGGTGCTCAGACTGTGTGGTGACGTTGTGATCCACCCTGAGCTTGCTTTGCTTTGCTTTGCTTGACTGGTCTTGTGACCCCTAGTTCTCCCCCACTTTGCCTATGGGGGTGTGTCAAATGTATATGCCTTAGCCTATATAGGCTGTAGTGGGGTAGTTCCTAGAGGGTACAACACTTTTGTGTTCTCTATTTGTACCCACCTCATTTCTAGTTCAATCATTCCTGTTTAATTCTTCACATTCCTCAACCATAATTCAACGGTAATCTGTTAGCAATTTGTAAATAGCCTTTATTGTTTACATTTCAGAATCAAATCTTCATGTTATACATGTAAACTTAGTACAATGCGTACTATTTTCTCTTAATGATTACCGTTTTGCCGAGTTTTAGTATGTACGTGTCGAGAGAATGAACGAGAATGAATGAACTATGAAACAGTTGGGTACAAGTACTAACCCTAATTGGGTTGTACCCCTTATAAGCTACCCCACTATAGCGTACACAAATGTAAAAGCTATAATGTTCTGACACACCCCCATAGGCAAAGTGGGGGAGAAAAAGTTGTCACAAGACCAGTCAAGAAAGCAAAGCAAGCTCAGGGTGGATCACAAAGTCACCACACAGTCCGAGCACAAGCAAAGGGCCACAAGGCCAGTTCACATGCAGAGTGATATAAAGAGAACAAACAATACAGTGATCATATCCTAACAAGTGCAAGCATGCAGGTATATATATATAGATCACAGAACAAGCAGAGTCAAGCAGTAAGCAAGTGAGGCAAAGTAGGCACAAGGCCTAACAAAGTAGAGAAGCGTTGATGATCACCAGTCGGAAGTGCCTTGGTGAATATATCAGCAGTGTTGGCCCTAGTGGCCACGTACGCAAGACGAAGCTGGCCACGCTGCTGCAAATCTCGAGCAAGGAAGTATCGCAGAGCGATGTGCTTCGTTCTGTGCTCTAGTCTGTGCTCCTGACACAAGGCAATCATGGCCTTGTTGTCGACGTGCAGAACTAGAGGCGAACGAGGCTGCTCTCCCAAGTCATTCAGCAGGTAGGTGAGCCAGCGTAGCTCCTGTGCAGCCATGGCCCCGGCGTAGATCTCAGCCTCACAACTGGAGCTGAGAACCGAAGACGAGCGGGTAGACCACGAGGAAACAGAGCCAAAGCCAAGGCTGAAGTTGTAACCCTCTGACGACCGCTGCGTAGCTGAGTCGTCAACCCAGGAAGCGTCTGCGTGACCGGTGAGGACAACTGGACCCCGTCCTCCAAGCACGAGCCCCATGCCCGACGTACTGCACAAGTAACGCAGTAACCTCTTCGCAGCATCCCAGTGCACCTTTTGGTGCCTGCCGGGAGCCACGTAGCGAGCCAGAAGGTTGAGAGGGTACGCGAGGTCAGGTTGAGTGCACGTCATCAGGTACATGAGGCAACCCACAAGCTCTGGGTACGGACCACTCGGCTCTACGGACTCGTCCGACGGTGGAGCTGAGAGCGAGTGGCTGGTAGATAGAGGAGTGGGCTGTGGCAAGGAGAACTGGAAGCCGAAGCGCTGAAGGACCTGGTGCACCATGTGTGACTGAGTCAGTGTGATGGTGCGCCGTGCTCTGTCCCGGGTGATCTGCAGGCCAAGATAGCTGCGCAGTTCACCTAGATCAGTGCAGGTGTGTCTCTTCTGCAGCTCGGACTTCACAAGAGTCAGTGCCTCAGTGTCAGCAGTGGCAAAGTCTAGGTCGTCGACGTAGACGAAACAGCGACGGGTCAGCAGTAGTAGGAGCAAACCCAAGAGCCGCAAGTGTAGTCCTCAGTATGTCGTTGTCAGAACATTATAGCTTATACATTTGTGTAGGCTATAGTGGGGTAGCCCATAAGGGGTACAACCCAATTAGGGTTAGTACTTGTACCCTGTTAACGGGGGTGAAGTGTTGGCCCCGCCCTCGCTTGGGCAACGCCGACGACTTGGTCGGATGTACGGGAGTAGCAGCCGACCATCCACAGTGGGAGAACTGCTCGACGGGCTTCGTCGAGCTGCAGGGGACCGCTGTGGTGTTTCTGTCGACCTGGGAGCTCGATAGCTGCAACTGACTGGTCTGGTTGACGGGTGGGCCGTCGACCAGGAGGGGCAGTTCGACCGGGAGGTCGACAGAGCAGTCTGTCGACCTGACAAGTGAGCAGCGGTCGACGAGGGGAGCTCGGCGACAACAGCTGACAGTTCTGGTCGACGGAAGGGGTTCGTCGACTAGGGGGTAGCTCGACGGGAGCTGTGGTCGACCAGACGCACCTGGTGGTCGACCAGAGGGACCCGGTGGTCGACCAGAGGCACTTGGTGGTCGACCAGAGCACCTGGGGTTGTCCAGGTCGACCGGGTAACCTGCTTGGCGAGTTCTGCGGAGGCACGCGAACTTCGTCGAGGTCGCGATGGCAAAGGCGACTTCGGGTTGGTATCCCGAAGTCGATGTGGCTCATCACGCACAGACAATAGCCGACGGATGCACAACGGTGCAAGGCGGGCCAATCGTCTGCGTGCACCTGTGAGCGTGCGCACTGCTGTCTTTTATGGGGCAACGCTGGACAGCCGCTCTGCTGCAGCGTTGGCACACCGTTGACTTGCTGTGTTGGCAGGTCGTCCTTCTGCAGTGCTGGCGCGGCTCCTCTACGCAACGCTGGCAGGCGATCGACCATGCTGTGCTGTCTGTCGACCAGGCTAGCTGTAGAGTTGCTAGGTGCCTGATGTAGTCATTCTTGTCATTGCTTGCTTAACAATTCTGTAACTCCAACTTTTGCTAGTGAAAAAAAAAAAAAAAAAAAAATCGTGCCAACCTCGTAGTCTAGCTCACCACCGTTGTAGAGTGACTCTCTTCATGGTGCGGTGAGCGTGGAGTGAACACGCGATCTTCAGATAGGAGCCGACTTTTGCACCTACTAAGTCGTTCGTAGGCCGACAGCAGCGATAGTCACCATGGTCGACCCCGTAGCTAATGCGGGCGTAGCGGACACCTTGGAGGCACGCTTGGCTGATGCGAGGAATCGCCATGCGGATGGCGAGTACGGGACGATCCCCTTGCTGATCGTCGAGTTGGGCATCCGGTCGCAGTGGGCAACGGAACAACCTTCCCGTCCAGATTCTCCTGGACCGGTGCGAAACGAAGGTGGCATCGACGACGAGGTCGACGGCGGCGCACGAGTCAGCGGCAACGATGGCACGAAGCAGAGAGGAGTGCTCAAGGTCGACGGTGGCATCGACAGGAGTCAGGCGCGAGTGCAGAAGTCAACGGCGGCTGCAGGCAGTTCGTGTGCCGATGTCGATGGTCGAGCTCGCTCACCCCTACGAAGCGGTGGAGGGCTCTCAGCGACGACGCATGTGACGTCGGGCGGGATTGCACCGACGTATGGCTACTTCAAGTTCTCGCCGGACCGGATTACCGTCGCACCTCTGCAAGGTCGACGGGACCTCATCACTTGGAGGGAGTCGATAGAACCCCAGCTGGAGGTCGCCGGGCTCAAGGGATTCGCCGACGGCACAGTCCCAATTCCGCCCGTGGACGATGTCGGGCTACAAGGGGAGTTTCGTGCGGCTCACTTGCTCACCTTCATGCTCATCTCGAGGTGCTGCTCACCGGTGGTGCAGCTGGCGCTCAGGAGCTGTCGAGAGCGTCTGGATGCGGGCCACCAGGCATGGCACTTCATCCTGTCGACGTACCAGGTCAGGGACGACCTGTACATCGCACAACTGGAGGAGAAGATGACTCATATTCGAATGGGCAAGCAGGAGTCGGCGACGGACTACTGCAACCGTGCTCGACGGATCTTGGCTGAGATGCGGATGGCGGGCGCCGAATACTCGACGGCGTCCTACATCTCCCACATTGTCAAGGGCCTGCCACGCGGCTACAACCTCATGAAGAGGATGATGATGGTACCCGAGACGCGTGAGTCCCTCGACGAGGACTCCATCACCAGCTATATTCTTCAAGATGAGGCGATGCAGGAGGCCGAGCAGCCCACGGAGCTCCTTCCTCAAGCAAACTACGCTGCACCAACGAAGCTGAATCGGCAACCAGGGCAGCGCAGGATGCATGGCGGCGGTGGTAGCGGAGGTGGGCGGTCGACGAAGGACGTCAACGAGAAAAGGTCGACGCGAGGTAAGGGCCGTGGAGGTGATCGTCGACGGCGAGAATGCTGGATCTGCCATGATCCCGACCATCTTTCCTACGAATGCCCTGACCGCGACGACAGCGACGAGGACGACACCAAGGGAGGCCGCGGCCAGTCGACCAGCAGTCACCCCCGTCCAAATGAGATGTCGCGCAGGGAGAAGCAGACGTTGAAGAAGACGTCGTCGACGAAGAACGTCGACAGCTCCAGCGGCAAGAGCCGAGGTGACGGGGAGGCGTCGTGCTCGATGGTCGGCGTCGTGGAGCCGACGGTCTCGCTGGCGCCGGAGGCTGGCGAAGACTTCCAGGCGGTGGCAGCAGCTGTGCAAGCAAACTCGATGGCGGTGCTGCTCGACAGCGGCTGCTCCCACCACCTGATGGGGACGAAGGCGGTCTTCGTCGACATGGCGCCGAGCGGCATCGTGAAGCACGTGCGTGGATTCAACGGGGCACTGCAGCCTGTCGAGGGTCGTGGAACTATTGCCCTGCAAGGGGAGGCCGGGAAGCGGGTTCTCATCCCCGACGTGCTCTACGTTCCGGGCGTACAGGCGAACCTGCTATCTGCTGGCCAACTAAAGGAGAGCGGAGTGCAGCTAAAGGGCGACGGCGACGAGATGCTGCTCGTCGCCACGACCGGGAAGGTTCTCGGTCGAGCACGCTACATCGGACGAGTCCTCTGCACCGACCTTCGCCCCTGCTCAACGCGGTCGCAGTCGACCGAGGTAGTGGCTCTGCGGACGATCGTCTCGGCGACGAAGTCGACCCCTGACCGGTTGCATGCGAGGCTTGCGCACGTCAGCGTCGACACGATCAAGAGCTCGGCGAAACATGAAGTTGCTACTGGGCTCGACATCACTCCGTCGACCGGAGCAGATCCGCCATGTGTCTCGTGCTTCGGAGGAAAGCTGGCTCGGCACACCTTCCCTGCCAAGGGCTCGAACACCGAGGAGGCGTTGGCTGTCGTGCACATTGACTTGTGCGGGCCATTTCGGGTCGCTGCCAAGGATGGCAGTCTGTAATTCCTGCTGCTGAAGGATCGCCACACTCGATTTGTGTGGGTGATGCCGGTCGCTAAGAAGAGCGACGTTCTGCGGGAGTTTCAGAAGTGGCTGGTGCTGGTGAAACGACAGACGAAGAAGTCGGTGCTGATGCTCCGCTCAGACCGGGGAGGGGAGTTCCTCGGGAAGGAGTTCATCGACTTCGTCGACAGCAAGGGCATCGTCCATGACCTGACGTGCCCTTACACTCCGCAGAAGAACGGTATGGCTGAGCGGGAGATGCGCACGGCCGTCGAGTCCGTGAGGACGATGCTGTTGCACATGGGTGTGCAGCACCACTGGTGGCACCTCGCTCTACGACAAACTGTATGGGTGCGCAACTGCTTGGAGCGGTCGACGACACCGCCGGGGACGACTCCGTACCAGCTACTGACCGGGAAGAAGCCTGACCTCACGCTGCCGCGGGTGTGGGGCTGCATGGTGCAGTTCATGATTCCTGAGCAGCAGCGCGGTGGGAAGCTGGCGCCGAAAGCTCGCTGGGGGCTTCACCTGGGCGTGTCGCCAGAGAGTAAGGGCTGGGAGGTGCTCGACCTGACCGACAACAAGGTGGTCACGTCAGTCGAGGTGATCTTCTACGAGACACTGTCGTTGGAGGTGTGAGAACAGAAGAAGAGCGGGTAGACCGCCAGGAGACAGAACCAGAGCCAAGGCTGAAGGTGTAACCCTGTGACGACCGCTGCGTAGCCAAGTCGTCAACCCAGGAGGCGTCAGCGTGACCAGTGAGGACAACTCGAGCCCGTCCTCCAAGCACGAGCCCCATGCCCGATGTACTGCACAAGTATCGCAACACCCTCTTCGCAGCATCCCAGTGCACCTTTCGGTGCCTGCCGGGAGCCACGTAGCGAGCCAGAAGGCTGAGAGGGTATGCGAGGTCAGGTCGTGTGCAAGTCATCAGGTACATGAGGCAGCCCACAAGCTCTGGATACGGGCCACTCGGCTCTACGGACTCGTCCGAAGGTGGAGCTGAGAGCGAGTGACCGGTAGGCAGAGCAGTGGACTGTGGCGAGGAGTAGGTGAAGCCGAAGCGCTGAAGGACCTGCTGCACCATGTGTGACTGAGTCAAGGTAATGGTGCGCTGTGATCTGTCCCGGGTGATCCGCAAGCCAAGATAGCTTGTGAGCTCACCCAGGTCTGTGCACGTGTGTCTCTTCTGCAGCTCGGACTTCACGTGGGCGAGTGCCTCCGTGTCAGCAGTAGCAAAGACAAGGTCGTCTACGTACACAAGAACGTAGAACGGCGGCAGAGTAGCGTCAGTGCGTAGAAACAGAGAAGGGTCAGCAGTGGAAGGAGCAAAGCCAAGAGCAGCAAGAGTCGTCCTGAGCGTGTCGTGCCACTCACGGGGCGCCTGGTGGAGACCATAGACTGGCCGCCGGAGGCTCCACTGGGTACCAGCAGGGAACGACCCAGTGAAGCCAGGTGGGTGGCGCAGCCAGATCTCCTCGTGCAGGCTGCCCTGTAGGAAGGCTGTGCTGAAGTCAAGCGAGTGGAGCTCGTAGTCACGCTGAGCAGCAACGTGCAGCAGTACCCGAAGAGTGGTCATCTTCGGGGTAGGGGAGAAGGTCTGAAAGAAGTCAACTCCCTGTCGCTGACTGAAGCCACGTGCAACGTAACGTGCCTTGAAGGCAGGCGGAGAACCCGGCGGCCGCTTCACCCTGAAGATCCACATGCCACTGACGATGTTCGCCCCAGGTGGGGGAACCTCGTCTACGTAGGTGCCTGTGGACTTCCAGGAAGCCATCTCTGCGTCCATGGCTGCCTGCCACTGAGAGGAGTAGGGACCCTCTATCGCCTCTGCGTAAGAGCGCGGGGTCGGGATGTCTAGTGCATCCGGGTCTCCCTCGGGGGCAAGCAGCATGGACACGAGATGAGGTGAAGCAGCAGCAAAGCACTCAAGGTCCTCCTGTCAGTCCTCCAGGACGTCCGTGCCAAGAGCACACTCACCCCCGACGGACGGAGACAGACAGACGCAGACGCAGACTCAGCAACAAGACTAGTGGCGTAGTCTAGGCGACAGGCTGCAGCAAAGTCAACAAGCTCAGCAACAAGAGCAGACGCAACAGAGGACTCAAACAGAGGGTCAGTGACAGCATGGGCCAGAAAGCGCGTGACAGTAGGACTAGCAGCACGAAGGGAGTCAGACTCCGGGTCCGGACCGTCAGGAAGAGAGGATGCAGGAGGAGAGGGCAGAGGGACACGCTGTGGAGCAGTAGAAGGACGCAGTGTCATAGAGTGAGTGCCTGGGACAGGAGGAAGACGCGGACACGAAACACGACCAGCGCGAACAGGACGGACAGGCGACGCAGAACGAGACGCAGGCGACACAGGACGAGACTCAGGCTCTCGACGCTCCGTAAGACCTCTAGTCGGGCCGGAGTAAGGAGAAGGACCAGGCAGCGGAGAGGCCGCCTGCAACTGAGACTGGCACTGGACAGGCGGTGGACTCAGGAAAGGAGGAGGAGGACCGGGAGAAGGCGGGGAGCCAAGAACCTGCTGAAGGAGCGGAACGTAGTACGGCCACGGCCGCGCAGCGCCTCCAGCGACAGCAGAGACAGAACCGGTACCCTCAGCCCCAGGGCCTCCAGTCCCAGCAGCACCTCCAGCAGCTCCAGCGGCACCTCCAGCAGCACCAGCACCTGTAGCACCTCCAGCAGCTCCAGCACCAGCACCACCTCCAACAGCGCCAGCACCTCCAGTAGCTCCAGTAGCACCTCTTGTACCTCCAGCAGCACCAGCACCAGTAGCACCTCCAGCAGCTCCAGCACCAGCAGCACCTCCAGCAGCTCCAGCACCAGCAGCACCCTCAGCAGCTCCAGCACCAGCACCACCTCCAGCAGCGCCAGCACCTCCAGTAGCTCCAGTAGCACCTCCAGCACCTCCAGCAGCCCCAGCACCAGCAGCACCAGCAGCAACCCGACCGCGCCGAGAGTACCACTCACGAAGGCGCTGTGGAGAGAGAGGCTCCCGCCGCGACGGGACACCTAGAGCACCTCCAGACGCAGCACGCGCAGGCTCAGTACCTCCAGACACAGTACCCTCAGGCGCCACACCCCCAGGCTCAGCACGCCCAGTCTCAGCACCCCCAGACTCAGCACCCCCAGTCTCAGCACCCCCAGTCCCTGCACCCGCAGGGTCAGCACCCCTAGCAGCACCTGAGTCGACAGCTACCTCGACCGGCTCGGCAGGGTCTACCTGGGACACACCTGAGGGGGCAGGACCCTGGGGGGGGAGGGGGTGTACCACGGGAGTACCTGGTGCCAGGAAGAGGGGCGGGGGGGGGGGAGAGGCAGTGCGGTAGGGAAAGAGACGGTAGTACGACACCGACTCGTCGAACGTGACGTCCTGAGAGGTCAGAACACGACGCGAGGTGGGGTGGTAGAACTGCCACCCGGGTGCGTCAGGAGGGAAGCCAAGGAAGACACAGGGAACGGCACGGGAGGACAGCTTGTCCGCTGTAGTATCGCGGACAAAAGCTCGAGATCCCCAGACACGGAACGCGGACGCATCGCCAACCTTCCCCGTCCACCGCAGAGTAGGTGTGGTCTCCGGCAAGGAGACACGAGGCTAAAGGTTGAACTGATGCGCAGCGTACTGAACCGCGAACGGCCACAGAAAGTGGGGAGCAGCCGCATGGATCATGGACGTACGAGCGACATCCATGACCATGCCAATGCGGCGCTCAGCAATCCCATTTTGCTGCGGGGAGGCCGGAAGCGTGAACGTCTGGCAGATGCCCTCCAAACGACAGAAGGCTCTCAGGAGGTCGGAGGAAAACTCCCCGCCTCTGTCTGAGTGCAGACGCAGAACAGGAAGGTCTGAGCCGAAACTCTCACTAAGCTGGCGACGAGCACCGCGGATCCAGTCGATCAACACCTCAGTGACCTCACCCTTGCTGCGCAAGGGGAAGACTGTGGTGTAACGCGAGTAGTCGTCAACGACCAGCAGGAAGTAACGCTCGTGACCCTGTCCACGGACGCGGGCTGGGCCCCACACGTCCATGTGAAGAGTCTGCAGAGGGGCCTCAGTCGGAGGTAACGAGGAGGAGTGAGGAGCGGCGCGCTGCCGGCCCTCGACACAAGGAACACAGGTGGGGGCAGGCCCCGGAGGAAGGGGAGGGAGGGACCTGGGGAGGCCAGATACAAGAGCACGGGAGGCCATACCTCGAAGACGAGGCAGGGAGGGGTGACCAAGGCGTTGGTGCCAAAGGAGAGTCTCGTGCGCCAGAGGACGACACGAGCAGGGGGCAGACGCAGGACTAGACCTGGACGCAGCAGCAAACACCTGACTGGACGCAGCTACCTGACCAGACGCAGGGACCGGAGGAGGCGCAGTAGTCAGTGTGTACAGACTCGACCCTGGCCGACGGGTGAACGTGGCCAGGTGGCGGCCCGTCCGAGAGCAAGTGCAGTGGGTCACACGCTGACCTCCAGGGGTGAACTGGTCAACCCACGCGTCCTGGAGGTCAGCTCCACTCACCAAGTTCGTAGAGAACGAGGGGAGGTGGAGTCCCGACAGCAAGCCCGACGGGGCCGCAGGACACGGTAGAACCGTGGAGGATTGTGCAAGGACTGGGCCCCCGGAGGGGTCAGCAAGGGAGACCGCAACAGGCCGACTGAGCGGCGTGAGCGTGGTGCTGTCTCTAAAGAAAGAGCGCAAAGCACCAGAGTCAAGTGTGAAGGTGTGAAAGGACTCAGTAGGTGCAGTACCAGAGAGAGGAGACGTACCAGCACCTCGCACTAGCACCTAGAGCAGCAGCCACAGTGCCCGGGTCGGGCGGGACACGCTGGTAACAGTCACCCTCAGTAATATCAGCAAAAGCATACATGGCAGCAAGGATAGCATCAAAGTCTAGATCAAAGATAGGCACATTCTGCAGAAGCAGATCATGCCAACGAGGAAGCTCAACAGCGTCAGGAAACTGGGCACGCCAAGCGTCAGTCAAGCGGCCGAAGCAGCGCTGCGTGGTGTGTGGGAGACCACACACCTCCCCACTCCGAGTGCCGGTGCGAAGAACGTAAGAGCAGGGACCCGCACCCCCAGACCTCCCACGCCCAGCGTACCACTCACGAAGCTGCTGAACCGACGGGGTCTCACGGGTGCGCTGCTGCTGCTGGCGCTGGCTGCCACCAAGGCCTCCACGCGGCGTAGCTGCACCGCGACCAGCACCACCTCCTCCGCTACCTCCACCACCGCTGCCGCCGCCTCCACCCCCTCCGCCACCGCCGCCACGGCCTCCACTGCCGTCACCGACTCCCCCACTCCCTGTACCACCCCCACCACCACCTCCACCTCCTCCACCACCTCCACCGCTTCCCCCACCGCCCCCTCCACCACCCCTGCTTCCCTTGCCCTTGCCGGTGCGGCGTCGCCCACTAGAGGCAGACGCAGCGCCGACCTCCTCAGTGCCAACGAGGTCGACAGCAGCAGCAGAGGCAACAGAGGGGAGAAGGGGGACAGGGGAACACCCCTCAAAGAAGGGGGTGCGACGGTCGCCGCGAGAAGCACCTACAGCTAAGATACTCTTCTCAGCTGCAGCAAGGCGCTCCTCTAGCAAGTCGACAGTCAGCTCGGTGGGGCAAAGGGAGAGGAAGTGATCCCTGACTGAGGAGAGAGAGTCAGGGAGGCGGGTGACTAGGTAGTAAAGGGTGATGTACATGTGGGGGGAGTTCGTGGGAAGAAACTCAGTTGGAAGGGCAGCGCGGTAGCGAGCGTCACTAGTTCGGAGGTGAGCAACTAGGTCAGCAACTGTGGCAAAGGCGGTAAGGTCAGGAAAAAGGTACGGCAGCATGAGGCGGCTGAGGGCAGCAGTGGTAGGGGTGCAACTACAGCGTCGTACAGAGCCCTAGCACTCTTGTACTGACTAAAGTGCGCGCGCTCAGTAGACAGCAGGTGATTGCGCACAGCAAGACGAGCAGCAGCATCGCGCGTGAGCCACTGCGAGCGAACAGTACTGTCAGCATCAGCAACAGGGGCAGTAGAGGCGCCAGACATGAGATCGAACAGTGAGAGGCCATCCTTGCTATCGCACTGTAGGAAAAGCTGCAGATCATCTAGCCAGACCTCAAAGTCAACAGCCCGACCCTCAGCATCAAAGGTAAGAACATTGAGACTAGCCATGACAGGAGCAGCAGCAGGCTAGCAGCAGCAGCAGTGCAACTCGGCAGGGCAGGCTAGGCAGGGCGGCGCGGCTCGGCAGGGCGGCACTCTTACTAGTGGCGAGGCCGGGGCAGGGCCGGGGTAGGGCCGCGACAGTGCAGGAGCAGGGCAGGGGCAGGGCCGGGGCAGAGCCAGGGCAGGGCCGGGGCAGGGCCGGGGCAGGGCAGGGGCAGGGCAGGGGCAGAGCCGGGGCAGGGCCGGGGCAGGGCAGGGGCAGGGCCGGGGCAGGGCCGGGGCAGGGCAGGGGCAGAGCCGGGGCAGGGCTGGGTCAGGGCCTGGGCAGGGTCGGAGCAGGCTGGGGCAGGGCAGGGGCAGGGCCGGGGCAGGGCCGGGGCAGGGCAGGGGCAGGGCCGGGGCAGAGCCGGGGCAGGGCCGGGGCAGGGCCGGGGCAGGGTCGGAGCAGGGCCGGGGCAGGGCCGAGGCAGGGCCGGGGCAGGGCCGGGGCAGGGCCGGGGCAGGGCCGGGGCAGGGCAGGGGCAGGGCCTGGGCAGGTCCGGGGCAGGGTTGGAGCAGGGCCGGGACAGGGTCGGGGCCGGGCCTAGACAGGGTCGGGGCGAGGGCCGCAACAGGGCCGCAGCAGAGCCGGCGCAGGGCCGCGACAGGTTGGGGTAGGGCCGGACGGGGCCTAACGGGGCCTGACGGGGCCTGACGGGGCCACTAACGGGGCCTGACGGGGCCGTACGGGGCCTCTAACGGGGCCTGACGGGGCCTTACGGGGCCTTATGGGGCCGAACGGGGCCTTAAACGGGGCCTGACGGGGCCTTACGGGGCCTTATGGGGCCTTACGGGGCCTAAAACGGGGCCGTAAACAGGGCCATACGGGGCCTTACGGGGCCTTAAGGGGCCTTACGGGGCCTTAAGGGGCCTTACGGGACCTTACGGGGCCTTAAACGGGGCCTTACGGGGCCTTAAACGGGGTCGTACGGGGCCGTAAACGGGGCCTTACGGGGCCGTACGGGGCCTTAAACGGGGCCTTAAACGGGGCCTTACGGGGCCGTAAACGGGGCCCTACGGGGCCTTACGGGGCCTTAAACGGGGCCGTAAAAGGGGCCTTACGGGGCCTAACGGGGCCTTACGGGGCCTTACTGGGCCGGAAAAGGGGGGGCCTTACGGGGCGGGCGCTGGCTCTAAGGGCAGGCGCAGGGGCCGCAATGGGCCTCGAAGGGAAGGCGCGACGCGCGCG
Source organism: Closterium sp. Naga37s-1 (assembly GCA_947471745.1). Lineage (NCBI taxonomy): Eukaryota > Viridiplantae > Streptophyta > Zygnematophyceae > Desmidiales > Closteriaceae > Closterium > Closterium sp. Naga37s-1. The sequence continues at coordinate 4,650,887 of CANJKZ010000133.1, forward strand.
TTAAGCAGGCTGTGAAGAATTTCAGTGGTGGGCCCTTTTTAAAAATTCTCGAAACTAGCTCTATACCATGTGAGAATGATAGACGAAAGAATGAATGAACTAGAAATGAGATGGGTACAAATAGGAAACACATAAGTGTTGTACCCTCTAAGAGCTACCCCACTACAGCCTAAATAGACCATAGCAGATATAAGTTTGACACTACGTCACGCTGAGGATCTTCCTCAGCATCGTCGCCGTCTTCGACCTCAACCTGATGCAGCTCGACATGAAGAACGCTTTCCTGCAGAGCAAGCTCGACAGGGTGCTTTACATGTACCAGCCGGACTACTTCTACGATGGGACTGGCCGGGTGTGTAAGTTGCTGAAGAGCCTCTACGGGCTGAAACAATCGCCGCTGCTGTGGTACAGGGCACTTGACGGCATACTGCTGGGCGCTGGCTGGAAGAAGAGCCAGGTCGACGAGGCGCTCTACTTCAAGGCCAGCGACAACGGAGTGACCTGCTGGGTGCTGGTCTACGTCGACGACCTGCTCACCGCCAGCAGCAGCCCCGCGATGTTGAAGGAGCTAAAGCAGCTGTTGGAGGATGCCTTCGAGTTGTGCGAGATTTCGCCAGTCGTCAAGTACCTCGGGCTGGAGATCGTGCGCGACAGGCTAGCGAGGAAGCTGTGGCTTCACCAGCAGGGCTACGCCGACAAGCTGCGCAGGCGCTTCATCGACGAGGAGCAGGGTGGTCGAGTCCCGAAGACGCTGGTCTCGGTCGATGCCTACACCGAGCTGACATTCGACGACGAGGAGGCGCAGGAGCGCGAGGAGGAGGAGTACCGGCAGAAGGTTGGCTCGCTGCAATTTGCGGCGACGACGACGAGGCCGGACATCGCGTTCGCCTGTAGCAAGCTGGGGAGCGGCCTCACGGTGAGGAGCGACCAGCATTGGCGCGAGGTCAACCGCTGCCTCGACTACCTTGCTGACACCCGCGACACCGCCTTGGAGTTCGCCGGTGGACCAGAGTCGCTGGAGCTGATTGGCTACATGGACGCTGACGACGCGGGCGACAAGCAGAACCGTACGAGCACAGGAGGCTATGTGTTCGTCTACGGACGGGCCGCCGTCTCCTGGTCGAGCTCGCGCATCAAGTGCGCGACATTGTCGTCGACCGAGTCGGAGTACGTGGCGGCCACGAATGCAGGCAAGGAGGGACGCCGACTTCGTTTCCTTCTTGCGGAATTCAAGCTACTCGACGCTGGGAAGCCAACCCTCCTCCGCGTCGACAACAAGTCGGCAATTACGGTCGCAGAGGGCTTGGGGCTGACAGGCAACCTCAAGCACATGGAGCGACGCTATGCTTGGCTGCAGCACATGGTGAGGCGCGGGAAGTTCGTACTGAAGTACATTCCGACCACCGAGCAGCCGGCTGACTTCCTGACGAAGGCGCTGCATTTTCCGGCTTTCAACCGGTGCTCTGTCGCCATCGACCAAGTTCGTCTGGCCGACGTCAGCGACGGCGACAATGACGTGCAGCAGTAGGTGCCGTGCCCTTCTGCTCGGCTGGTCCAGTGACAGCGTGCTGTGTGAGGGGTGCACGCTGAGAACGAGTTCTTTCTCCGTAGTATGCTGTCGTGTAGGCTGGGGGCCCAAGCATGAACGCGGCAGGGGAGTGTTAACGGGAGTGAAGTGTTGGCCCCGCCCTCGCTTGGGCAACGCCGACGACTTGGTCGGATGTACGGGAGTAGCAGCCGACCATCCACAGTGGGAGAACTGCTCGACGGGCTTCGTCGAGCTGCAGGGGACCGCCGTGGTGTTGCTGTCGACCAGGGAGCTCGACAGCTTCAACTGACTGGTCTCGGGGACGGGTGGGCCGTCGACCAAGAGGGGCAGTTCGACCGGGAGGTCGACAGAGCAGTCTGTCGACCTGACAAGTGAGCAGCGGTCGACGAGGGGAGCTCGGCGACAACAGCTGACAGTTCTGGTCGACGGAAGGGGTTTATCGACCAGGGGGTAGCTCGACGGGAGCTGTGGTCGACCAGGCGCACCTGGTGGTCGACCAGAGGGACCCGGTGGTCGACCAGAGGCACTTGGTGGTCGACCAGAGCACCTAGGGTTGTCCAGGTCGACCGGGTAACCTGCTTGGCGAGTTCTGCGGAGGCACGCGAACTTCGTCGAGGTCGCGATGGCAAAGGCGACTTCGGGTTGGTATCTCGAAGTCGATATGGCTCATCACGCACAGACAATAGCTGTCGGATGCACAACGGTGCAAGACGGGCCAATCGTCTGCGCGCACCTGTGAGCGTGCGCACTGCTGTCTTCTACGGGGCAACGCAGGACAGCCGCTCTGCTGCAGCGTTGGCACACCGTCGACTTGCCGTGTTGGCAGGTCGTCTTTCTGCAGTGCTGGCACGGCTCCTCTACGCAACGCTGGCAGGCGATCGACCATGCTGTGCTGTCTGTCGACCAGGCTAGCTGCAGAGTTGCTAGGTGCCTGATGTAGTCATTCTTGTCATTGCTTGCTTAACAATTCTGTAACTCCAGCTTTTGCTAGTGAAAAAAAAAAAAAAAAAAATCGTGCCAACCTCGTAGTCTAGCTCACCACCGTTGTAGAGTGACTCTCTTCATACCTAACTCTTTGCTAGTTCATTCATTCTCGTTCATTAGTTTAACATGGAATCAGAGCAGGTTCCTTGGGCCCAGCACCTGCTACGCTTCTAGTAACCGCCCCTAGGCCCGTTGCTCCTAGCCTACGCGGCCCGTCGACCCCTAGCCCGCGCCCGGCCCCGTTCCTAGCCCGCGCCCGGCCACGTCGACCCTTAGCCTTGCGCCCGGCCTCGTACCTAGCCCGCGCCCAGCCCCGTACCTATCCTCACGCCCGGCCCCGTATCGCGCCCGGCCCCGTTTCGCGCCAGGCTCCGTATCGCGCCCGGCCCCGTATCGTGCCTGGCCCCGAATCGCGCCAGGCCCTGTCTCTAGCCTAGCGCCCGGCCCCGTCTCGCGCCTGGCCTCGTATCGCGCCCAGCGCCCGGCCCCGTTTCGCGCCCGGCCCATACCTAGCCCCGCCCGGCCCCGTACCTAGCCCCGCGCGGCCCCGTTCCTAGCCCCGCGCGGCCCCGTACTTCGCCCCGCCCGGCCCTGTTCCTAGCCCCGCGCGGCCCTGTTCCTAGCCCCGCCCGGCCCCGTACCTAGCACCGCGCGGCCCAGTTCCTAGCCCCGCCCAGCCCCGTACTTCGCCCCGCCCGGCCCCGTTCCTAGCCCCGCGCGGCCCTGTTTCTAGCCCTGCCCGGCCCCTTACTTAGCCCCGCCCGGCCCCGTTCCTAGCCCCGCCACGGCCCCGTACCTAGCCTCGCCCAACCCCGTACTTCGCCCCGCCGGCCCCGTACCTAGCCCCGCCACGGCCCAGTACCTAGCCCCGCCACGGCCTCGTACCTAGCCCCGCCCGGCCCCGTTCTTTGCCCCGCCCGGCCCCATACCTAGCCCCGCCTGGCCCCGTACCTAGCCCCGCCTGGCCCCGTACTTCGCCCCGCCCGGCCCCATACCTAGCCCCGCCACGGCCCCGTACCTAGCCCCGCCCGGCAACGTACCTAGCCCCGCCCGGCCCCGTACTTTCCCCCGCCCGGCCCCGTACCTAGCCCCGCCACGGCCCCGTACCTAGCCCCGCCCGGCCCTGTACCTAGCCCCGCCACGGCCCCGTACCTAGCCCCGTCCGGCCCCGTACCTAGCCCCGCCCGGCCCCATACCTAGCACGCGCCCGGCCCAGTACCTAGCCAGCGCCTGGTCTACTGTCCCTACTGCTCCTGCTTCAGCTGCTACTGTAACTGCTACAGCTGCTACTGCTGCTCCTACGTCCTACACAGCTATGGCTTCTCTTCGTGTCCTGACCATGAGGGCAGACCGGTTCAGTTTGACACGTGGCTAGACGACCTGCAGCTGGACCTCATGAGCGTTTCTAAGGACAGTGTCTCGCTTTTTGACCTAGCGACAGGAGCTGCTACTGCCCCTCCCGCCACAGCAGACAGTTCTACTCGCTCACAGTGGCTTACTGGAGATGCTGCTGCTCGTTTAGCCATTCGCAACCACCTGCCATTAGCTGAGTGCGCTCACTTTGGACAGCACAGGACAGCACAGGCACTATACGACGCTGTAGTTGCTCGCTACTCCTCCCCTGCCACTGCTACTCTAGGCCGCCTCCTTCTGCCCTACCTGTTCCCCGAGCTGTCCGCCTTTACCACAGTCAAGGACCTGGTTTCCCACCTTCGCGCTAGTGACGCTCGCTACCGCGCTGTCGTTCTTGCTGAGATCCTTCACAGGAACCCGCCCCCGATGAACATCACTCTCTACTTTATAGTCACCCGCCTCCCTGACTCTCTTCGCTCTGTCAAGGACCACTTCCTCTCTCTTGACCCTATCTCCCTCACTATTGACCTCCTCGAGCAGCATCTCCTCGCAGCTGAGACTAGTGCAGTTGCTGTGGGTGCTGCTCGTGGCACACCGCGCCAGCCATTCTTTGAGGGGTGTTCCCCCTCCCCCCTTGCCCCCTCCTACGCCTCTGCTGCTGTTGCAGACGTCTCTGTTCCTGAGGACGTTGGGGCTGCTTCTGCTAGTGCCAAGCGCCGCAGCAGCAAGGTCAAGGGTGGCCGGGGTGGTGGTGGTGGCAGCGGCGGTGGTGGAGGTGGCAGCGGGAGTGTCGGAGGGGGCAGCAGTGGAGGTGGTGGCGGCGGTGGGAGTGGTGGCGGGAGTGGGGGCTCTGGTGGCGGTGGTGGAGGCAGCGGTGGGAGTGGCGGCAGTGGCGGCAGTGGTGGCAGTGGGACTGGTGGCAGTGGGACTGCAGCTCGGCGTGTAGGTTCTGAGGGTGGCCAGCGTCAGCAGCAGCAGCGTCGGAGCGAGACCCTGTCTCCCTAGCAGCTTCGTTAGTGGTTTCTGCGTGGGGCGTCTGGGGGTAGTTGCCCGTATGTCATTCGCACGGGTGACCGTGCTGGTCAGACTTGCGGGCGGCTCCACACTCAGCACCGCTGCTTCTCCCGCCTCGACGACGCTTGGCGTGCTGAGTTTGGTGACGACGTCGACCTCCCTCGCTGGGCAGATCTGCTTAAGTCTAGGATTGCGATCTTTGACCTAGACTTTGATGCTATTCTCTCAGCTATGTATGCTTTGTCTGTTAGTGCTGAGGGTGACTGTTACCGGTGTGTGCCGCCTGACCCAGGTATAGCCGCTGCTGCTCTAGGTGCTAGTGAGTCTGGTACTCACCCTGGTACTGCGCCTGCTGAGGCCTTGCACACCTTCACGTTGGACTTAGGCGCCTCGCGCTGTTTCTTCTGTGACAGCACCACCCTCACTCCTCTTCCTGCACGTGTCCCGGTCCGGCTGGCTGACCCCTCCGGGGGACCGGTCGTGGCCCGTTCCTCCACTGTCCTCCCGTGTCCGGCGGTTCCGTCCAGCTCGCTGTCAGGTCTTCACCTCCCCTCGTTCTCTACAAACTTGGTGAGTACCGCTGCCCTTCAGGATGCAATGGTCACTACCACCACTCCTGGGGGTCAGCGTGTGTCGATCTGCACGTACACACAGACGGGGCGTCACCTGGCTACGTTCACTCGTTGGCCAGGGTCGAGTCTGTACACGCTGGCTACCGAGCCTCCTCAGGTTGCTGCGTCTGCTCAGGTGTCCGCGTCAGGTCAGGTAGCCGCCTCTTGCTCGTGTCGCCTCCTGTCGCACCAGACTCTTCTTTGGCACCACCGCCTAGGTCACCCCTCCCTGCCACGTCTTCGTGGCATGCACTCTCGTCTCCTTGTCTCTGGTCTTCCCAGGTCTCTGCCTCCCCAGCCGCCCTCGCCTGCCCCGCCTTACCTCCCTTGCGTCGAGGGGTGGCAGCGCGCTGCTCCTCACTCCTCCTCGTTTCCCCCGACGACTGCTCCCCTGCAGACTCTCCACATGGACGTGTGGGGCCCAGCCCGCGTAAGTGGTCAGAGCCGCGAGCGCTACTTTCTGCTGGTAGTTGACGACTACACGCGGTACACCACGGTCTTCCCCTTGCGCATCAAGGGTCAGGTCGTTGATGTCTTGATCCCTTGGATCCGCACTGTCCGTCTTCAGCTTCGCGAGCGCTTCGGCCAGGACCTTCCTGTCCTGCGTCTGCACTCTGATAGAGGTGGTGAGTTCTCCTCCACCCTCTTGCGGGACATTCATCGTGGGGAAGGCATTCTCCAGTCGTTCACGCTTCCGGACTCCCCTCAGCAAAATGGGATTGTTGAGCGCCGCATTGGCTTAGTCATGGAGGTCGCTCGTACCTCCATGATCCATGCGGCTGCTCCCCATTTTCTGTGGCCGTTTGCGGTCCAGTACGCTGCGCATCAGCTCAACCTCTAGCCCCGTGTCTCCTTGCCGGAGACCTCACCCACACTGCGTTGGACGGGGGAGGTTGGCGATGCGTCGGTGTTCCGGGTCTGGGGATCTCGTGCCTTTGTTCGCGATACCTCTGCGGACAAGCTCTCCCCTCTGGCTATCCCCTGCGTCTTCCTTGGCTTTGTCCCTGACGCGCCTGGCTGGCAGTTTTACCACCCCACCTCGCGCCGTGTCCTCCCATCTCAGGACGTCACATTCGACGAGTCGGTTCTTTTCTACCGTCTCTTCCCCTACCGCTCTACCCCTCCCCCACCCCCGCCGCTCTTCCTTGCTCCCGTTCCCCCTGCGGTAGACCCCCTCCCGCCCCAGGGTCCTGCTCCCTCAGGTGTGTCCTAGGTAGACCCTCTCCTTGGTCCTGCGCCTGTTCAGGTAGCTGTCGGCTCAGGTGCTGCTCGAGGTGCTGCGTCTGGGGGTGCTGAGTCTGGGGGTGCGGAGCCTGGGGGTGCGGAGTCTGAGGGTGCGGGGTCTGAGGGTGCTGAGACTGGGGTTGCTGAGCCTGGTGGTGTTGGGACTGGGGGTGGTGAGCCTGAGGGTGTTGAGACTGGGGGGTGCTGCGTCGGAGGGTGCGGAGTCTGGGGGTGCTGAGCCTCAGGGTGCTGCTTCGTCTGGAGGTTCTTCTGGTGCTTCGCCGAGACTGTCTCCGCAGCAGCTGCGTGAGTGGTTTGTTCGACGCGCACTCCTTCGGAGTGGAGCCACCGGGGTTGGAGGTGCTAGAGCTGCTGGAGCTGGAGGTGCTGGAGTTGCTGGTGGAGGTGCTGCGGCCACTGGTCCTGGAGGTCCTCGTACCCAGGGTACTGGAGCTGCCGGTACTGGTGGTGTTGAAGGTGCTGGAGTTGTCGGCCCTGGCGCTGGAGCTGCTGGAGCTGGAGTCTGAGGCACTGGAGCTGGAGGCACTGGAGCTCTTGACCCTTGCGCTGGAGGTGTTGGAGGCACTGTGCGGCCGCGACCGTACTTCGTTCCCCTGTTTCAGCAGGTTCTTGGTACCCCCTCTTCTACTGGCCTTACTCCTCCTCTCCTGTGTCCTCCGCCTGACCAGTCGCAGCTGCCGTTACAGCCAGCCTCCCCACTGCCTGCTGCCTCTCCTTCCACTGAGCAGTCCGGCGGTCTTACCGAGCGTCGTGAGCCTGCGTCTCGTCCTGTCTCGCCTGTTCCCACTGCTCGTCGTGCTCCTTGTACACGTCCTCCTCCTGTCTCCGGCACGCACGCTATGGCACTCCGTCCTTCCTCTGTTCCACTGCGTGTTCCTCTGCCTGCTCCTCTTGTGTCCTCTCTTCCTGAGGTCCCTCACCCTGAGTCTGATCGTGCTCGTGCTGTTCATCCTGTTGTCTCTCGTCTTATCGCCACTGCTGTCACAGACCCTTCGTTTGAGTCTGCTGCTGCGTCTGCTCTCTTTGCTAAGCTGCTTGACTTCGCTGCTGCCTGTCGACTTGACTACGCCACTGCTCTTGTTGCTGAGTCCGAGTCTGCCAGACCTCCGTCCGTCGGGGGTGAGTGTGCTCTTGGCACGGACATCCTTGAGGACAGGCAAGAGGACATTGAGTGTCTTGCAGCTACTGTACCTCGTTTCCCTTCCATGCTGCTTGCCCCTGAGGGAGACCCGGATGCTCCAGACATCCCGACCCCGCGCTCTTACGCAGAGGCGATTACGGGTCCTTACTCCTCTCAGTGGCAGGCAGCCATGGATGCCGAGATGGCATCCTGGAAGTCCACAGGCACCTACGTCGACGAGGTTCCCCCACCTGGGGCGAACATAGTCGATGGCATGTGGATTTTCAGGGTGAAGCGGCCGCCGGGTTCTCCGCTTGCCTTCAAGGCGTGTTACGTTGCTCGAGGTTTCAGTCAGCGACAGGGAGTTGACTACTTCCAGACCTTCTCCCCCACCCCGAAGATGACTACTCTTCAGGTGTTGCTGCACGTCCCTGCTCAGCGTGACTACGAGTTGCACTCTCTGGACTTCAGCACAGCTTTCTTGCAGGGCAGCCTGCACGAGGAGATCTGGCTACGCCGATCACCTGGTTTCACTGGGACGTTTCCTGCAGGTACCCAGTGGAGCCTTCGCCGGCCAGTCTACGGTCTCCGCCAGGCGCCTCGCGAGTGGCACGACACGCTGAGGACTACACTTGCGGCTCTTGGATTTGCTCCTTATACTGCTGACCCGTCGCTGTTTCTACGCACCGACACCTCGCTGCCGCCGTTCTAAGTCCTCGTCTACGCCGACGACCTCGTCTTTGCCACTGCTGACACTGAGGCACTGACTCTTGTGAAGTCCGAGCTGCAGAAGAGACACACCTGCACTGACCTAGGTGAACTGCGCAGCTATCTTGGCCTGCAGATCACCCGGGACAGAGCACGGCGCACCATCACACTGACTCAGTCACACATGGTGCACCAGGTCCTTCAGCGCTTTGGCTTCCAGTTCTCCTCGCCACAGCCCACTCCTCTGTCTACCAGCCACTCGCTCTCAGCTCCACCTTCGGACGAGTCCTTAGAGCCGAGTGGTCCGTACCCAGAGCTTGTGGGTTGCCTCATGTACCTGATGACTTGCACACGACCTGACCTCGCGTACCCTCTCAGCCTTCTGGCTCGCTACGTAGCTCCCGGTAGGAACCGAAAGGTGCACTGGGATGCTGCGAAGAGGGTACTGCGTTACCTGTGCAGTACGTCAGGCATGGGGCTCGTGCTTGGAGGACGGGGTCCAGTTCTTCTCACCGGTCACGCAGACGCCTCCTGGGTTGACGACTCAGCTACGCAGCGGTCGTCACATGGTTACACCTTCAGTCTTGTTTCCGACTCTGTGTCGTGGCGGTCTACCTGCTCGTCTTCGGTTCTCAGCTCCAGTTGTGAGGTTGAGATCTACGCTGGGGCTATGGCTGCTCAGGAGCTCTGCTGGCTGACCTACTTGCTGACCGACTTGGGAGAGTGGCCTCGTTCGCCTCTAGTTCTGTACGTAGACAACAAGGCCATGATTGCCTTGTATCAAGAGCACAGACTGGAGCACAGAACGAAGGACATCACTCTGCGATACTTCCTTGCTCGAGAGTTGCAGCAGCGTGGTCAGCTTCGTCTTGCGTACGTGGCCACACGGGCCAACACTACTGAAGTCTTCACCAAGGCACTTCCGCCTGGTGATCATCAGCGTTTTGCTACTCTGTTAGGCCTTGTGCCCACTTTGCCTCACTTGCTTACTGTTTGACTCTGCTTGTACTGTGATCTATATATATACCTGCATGCTTGCACTTGCTAGGGTATGATCACTGTATTGTTTGTTCTCTTTATATCACTCTGCATGTGAACTGGCCTTGTGGCCCTTTGCTTGTGCTCGGACTGCGTGGTGACTTTGTGATCCACCCTGAGCTTGCTTTGTTATTCTTGACTGGTCTTGTGACCACTTGTTCTCCCCCACTTTGCCTATGGGGGTGTGTTAGAAAATTATAGCTTATACATTTGTGTATGCTAAAGTGGGGTAGCCCATAAGGGGTACAACCCATTTAGGGTTAGTACTTGTAACCAACTCTTTGCTAGTTCATTCATTCTCGTTCATTAGATTAACAGTCGTGCCACCCGCGAGGTGCCTGGCGGAGACCGTAGACTGGCCGCCGAAGACTCCACTCAGTACCTGCAGGAAAAGACTCAGTGAAACCAGGTGGGTGGTGCAGCCAGATCTCCTCGTGCATGCAGCCCTGCAGGAAAGCTGTGCTGAAGTCTAGAGAGTGCAACTCGTAGTCACGCTGAGCAGCGACGTGCAGCAACACCCGAAGTGTAGTCATCTTTGGGGTGGGGGAGAAGGTCTGGAAGTAGTCAACTCCCTGTCGCTGACTGAAGCCTCTAGCAACGTAACGCGCCTTGAAGGCAGGCGGAGAACCCGGCGGCCGCTTCACCCTGAAGATCCACATGCCATCAACAATGTTCGCTCTAGTTGGGGGAACCTCGTCGACGTAGGTGCCTGTGGACTTCCAGGATGTCATCTCGACATCCATGGCTGCCTGCCACTGAGAGGAGTAAGGACCCGTAATCGCCTCTGCGTAAGAGCGCGGGGTCGGGATGTCTAGAGCATCCGAGTCTCCCTCAGGGACAAGCAGCATGGAAGCGAAACGAGGTACAACAGCTGCAAGACACTCAAAGTCCTCCTGCCTGTCCTCAAGGACGTCCGTGCCAAGAGCACACTCACCCCCGACGGACGGAGGACTGGCAAACGCAGACTCAGCAACGAGAGCAGTGGTGTAGTCTAGACGACCGGCAGCAGCAAAGTCAAGCAGCTCTGCAACGAGAGCAGACGCAGCAGCAGACTCAAATGAAGGGTCAGTGACAGCAGTGGCGAGGAGATGAGAGACAGTAGGACTGGTAGCACGAGCATGGTTAGACTCAGGGTCAGGGACCTCAGGAAGAGAGGACACAAGAGGAGCAGGCAGAGGAACACGCAGGGGAATAGAGGAAGGACGAAGGGTCATAGCGTGCATGCCGGGGACAGGAGGAGGACGCGAACGAGGAACACGACGAGCAGTGCGAACAGGCGAGACAGGACGAGACGAAGGCTCACGACGCTCTGTAAGACCGCCGGACTGCTCAGTGTAAGGAGAAGGAGCAGGCAGTGGAGAGGTTGGCTGTAACGGCAGCTGCGACTGGTCAGGCGGGGGACACAGGAGGGGAGGAGTAAGGTCAGTAGAAGACGGGGTACCAAGAACCTGCTGAAGGAGGGGAACGAAGTACGGTCGCGGCCGCACAGCGCCACCAGGGTCAACAGCTCGAGCTCCTCCAGCTCCAGCACCTCTAACACCAGGGCCTCCAACTCAAGCATCTCCTGCACCAGTGCCTCCAAGTCCAGCTCCTCCAGCTCCAACGCCACCAGCGCCAGAGCTGCCAGTACCAGTAGCTCCACACTCCGCAGGGTCACCAGCTCCAGCACCCTCAACACCACCAGTCCCGGCAGCTCCAGTACCCCGGGTACGAGCACCTCCAAGACCAGTGGCCGCAGTACCTCCAGTAACACCAGCTCTAGCAGCAAATCCAACACCTCCAGCTCCAGCAGGTCCAGCACCCCCTGGTCCGGTAGCTCCACTCCGAAGGCGTGCGCGCCGAACAAGCCAATCATGCAGCTGCTGCGGAGACAGTCTCGGCGAAGCACCAGCAGAACCTCCAGACGAAGCAGCACCCTGAGGCTCAGCACCTCCAGACTCCGCACCCTCCGACGCAGCACCCCCAGGCTCAACACCCTCAGGCTCAGCACACCCAGGCTCAGCACCCCCAGTCTCAAAACCCCCAGGCTCAGCACCCCCAGTCTCAGCACCCTCAGACTCCGCACCCCCAGGCTCAGCACCCCCAGTCTCAACACCCCCAGGCTCAGCACCCCCGGACCGAGCACCCTCAGACTCCGCAACCCCGGGCTCCGCACGCCCAGACGCAGCACCCCCAGACACAGCACCTCGAGCATTACCTGAGCCGACAGCTACCTGAATAGGCGCAGGACCAGGGAGAGGGTCTACCAGAGACACACCTGAGGGAGCAGGACCCTGGGGCGGGAGGGGGTCTACCGGAGGGGGACCGGGAGCAAGGAAGAGCGGCGGGGGCGGGGGAGGGGCAGAGCGGTAGGGGTAGAGACGGTAAAAGGGTACCGACTCGTCAAACGTGACGTCCTGAGAAGGGAAGACACAGCGCGAGGTGGGGTGGTAAAATTGCCAGCCAGGCGCGTCAGGGACAAAGCCAAGGAAGACGCAGGGGATAGCACGGGCGGAGAGCTTGTCCGCGGACGTATCGCGAACAAAGGCACGAGATCCCCAGACCCGGAACACCGACGCATCGCCAACCTCCCCCGTCCAACGCAGTGTGGGCGAGGTCTCCGGCAAGGAGACACAGGGCCAGAGGTTGAGCTGATGCGCAGCGTACCGGACCGCAAACGGCCACAGAAAACGGGGAGCAGCCGCATGGATCATGGAGGTACGAGCGACCTCAATGCGGCGCTTAGCAATCCCATTTTGCTGAGGGGAGTCCAGAAGCGTGAACGATTGGAGAATGCCCTCCCCATGACAAAATTCCCGCAAGAGGTTGGAGGAGAACTCACCACCTCTGTCAGAGTGCAGACGCAGGACAGGAAGGTCCAGGCCGAAACGATCGCGGAGCTGGAGACAGAATGCGCGGATCCAAGGGATCAAGACATCAGTGACCTCCCACTTGCTGCGCATGGGGAAGACCGTGGTGTACCGCGTGTAGTCGTCAACGACCAGCAGAAAGTAGCGCTCGCGGCTCTGTCCACTCACGCGGGCTGGGCCCCACACGTCCATGTGGAGAGTCTGCAGGGGAGCAGTCGTCGGGGGAAACGAGGAGGAGTGAGGAGCGGCGCGCTGCCGCCCCTCGACGCAAGGAAGGCAGGGCGGGGCAGGCGAGGGCGGCAGGGGAGGCAGGGACTTGGGAAGACCAGAGACAAGAAGACGAGAGTGCATGCCACGAAGGCGTGGCAGGGAGGGGTGACCCAGGCGGTGGTGCCACAGAAGAGTCTGGTGCGACAGGAGGCGACACGAGCAAGAGGCGGCTACCTGACCTGACGCGGACACCTGAGCAGACGCAGCTACTTGAGGAGGCTCGGTAGCAAGTGTGTACAGACTCTACCCTGGCCGACGAGTGAACGTGGCTAGGTGATGCCCCGTCCGTTTGCACATGCAGATCGTCACACGTTGACCCCCAGGAGTGGTGGTAGTGACCATTGCATCCTGGAGGGCAGCGGTACTCACCAAGTTTGCAGAGAACGAGGGGAGGTGAAGACCGGATAGTGAGCTGGATGGAACCGCCGGACACGGGGGGACAGTGGAGGAACGGGCTACTACCACTCCCCCGGAGGGGTCAGCCAGTCTGACCAGGACAGGTGCAGGAAGAGGAGTGAGGGTGGTGCTGTCACGAAAGAAACAGCGAAGGCGCCTAAGTCCAACGTGAAGGTGTGCAAGGCCTTAGCAGGCGCAATACCAAGGAGAGTACCAGACTCACTAGCACCTAGAGCAGGAGCGGCTATACCTGGGTCAGGTGGCACACACCGGTAATAGTCACCCTCAGCACTAACAGGCAAAGCATACATAGCAGAAAGAATAGCATCAAAGTCTAGGCCAAAGATAGCAATCCTAGACTTAAGCAGATCTGCCCAGCGAGGGAGCTCGACGTCGTCACCAAACTCAGCACGCCAAGCGTCGTCGAGGCGGGAGAAGCAGCGGTGCTGAGTGTGGGGCCGCCCGCAAGTCTGACCAGCACGATCACCCGTGCGAATGACATACGGGCAACTACCCCCAGACGCCCCACGCAGAAACCACTCACGAAGCTGCTGGGGCGACGGGGTCTCGCTCCGACGCTGCTGCTGCTGCTGACGCTGGCCACCTCCAAATCCAACACGCCGAGCGCCAGTCCCACTGCCACCAGTCCCACTGCCGCCACTGCCGCCACTGCCGCCACTCTCACCGCTGCCTCCACCGCCACCACCAGAGCCCCCACTCCCTCCACCAGACCCACCGCCGCCACCACCTCCACTGCTGCCCCTACCACTACTCCCGTTGCCACATCCACCACCACCGCCGCCACCTCCACCACCCTTGCCACCCTTGCCTTAACTGCTGCGGCGCTTCGCACTAGCAGAAGCAGCCCCGACGTCCTCAGCAACAGAGACGTTTGCAGCAGCAGCAGAGGCGTAGGAGGGGGCAAGGGGGGAGGGGGAGCACCCCTCAAAGAAGGGCGGGCGTGGAGTGCCACGAGCAGCACCTACAGCAACTGCACTAGTCTCAGCTGCAAGGAGATGCTGCTCGAGGAGGTCAACTGTGAGGGAGGTGGGGTCAAGAGAGAGGAAGTGGTCCCTGACAGAGCGAAGAGAGTCAGGGAGGCGAGTGACGATGAAGTAGAGGGTGATGAACATCGGGGGCTGGTTCTTGTCAAGGAACTCAGCAGGGACGGTAGCGCGGTAGCGAGTGTGGCTAGCGCGAAGGTGGGAAACTAGGTCCTCGACTGTGGCAAAGGCGGACAGGTCGAGGAACAGGTAGGGCAGAAGGAGGCGGCCTAGAGCAGCAGTGGCAGGGGAGGAGTAGCGAGCGACTACAGCGTCGTACAGTGCCTGTGCAGTCCTGTGATGTCTGAAGTGAGCGCATTCGGCTAACGGCAGGTGGTTGCGAATGTCTAAACGGGCAGCAGCGTCGCGAGAAAGCCACTGTGAGAGAGTCGCACCGTCAGCTGTGGTGGGAGGGCCAGCAGCGGCACCGGACACGTGGTCAAACAGGGAAACACCGTCCTTAATATCGCTAAGGAGGTACAGCTGCAGGTCGTCGAGCCACGTGTCAAACTGAACCGGTCTAACCTCATGATCCAATGCGAGAACCCGAAGCGAGGCCATAGCTGTGCAGTCGGCAGGAGCAGCAGAAGCAGCAGTAGCAGCAGCAGTAGTAGCTGTAGCAGTAGCAGCAGTAGTGACAGTAAGAATAAGGGGCCGAGGGGCCTGGGGCCTAGGGGCCAACTAGGCCGGGCGCGCGGGCTAGGGGTCAACGGGGCCGGGCGCGGGGCTAGGGGTCGACGGGGCCTGCGCTTGGGCTAGGGGCGACGAGGCCGGGCACGGGGCTAAGGGTCGACGAGGGGCCGAGCGCGGGCTAGGGAGGACGGGGCCGAGCGCGGGGCTAGGGGTCGACGCGAGGGGCCGAGCGCGGGCTAGGGGTCGGCTGGCCGGGCAGGGGCTAGGGGTCGACGGGGCCTGCGCGCGGGCTAGGGTCTACGGGGCTGAGCGCGGGGCTAGGGGTCGACGGGGCTACCCCACTATAGCCTACACAAAGTAAGCACTACAACATTTTGACACACCCCCATAGGCAAAGTGGGGGAGAACAAGTGGTCACAAGACCAGTCAAGAAAAGCAAAGCAAGCTCAGGGTGGATCACGAAGTCACCACACATTCCGAGCACAAGCAAATGGCCACAAGGCCAGTTCACATGCAGAGTTATATATAAAAGAGAACAAACAGTACAATGATCATGCCCTATCAAGTGTAAGCATGCAGGTATATATATGGATCACAGTACAAGCAAAGTCACGCAGTGAGCAAGTGAGGCAAAGTAGGCACAAGGCCTAACACAGTACAGAAACGCTTTTGATCACCAGACTGAAGTGCCTTGGTGAATATATCAGCAGTGTTGGCCCTAGTGGCCAAGTAAGCAAGACGAAGCTGACCACGCTGTTGTAACTCTTGAGCAAGGAAGTAACGCAGAGCGATGTGCTTCGTTATGTTCTCCAGTCTGTGCTCCTGACACAAGGCAATCATGGCCTTGTTGTCTACGTACAGCACTGGAGAAGAACGAGGTCGCTCTCCCAAGTCAGTCAGCAGGTAGGTGAGCCAGCGTAACTCCTGGGCAGCCATGGTCCCGGCGTAGATCTCAGCCTCACAACTGGAACCGAGAACAGAAGACAAGCAGGTAGACCGCCAAGAGACAGAGCCGGAGACAAGGCTGAAGGTGTAACCCTGTGACGATCGCTGCGTAGCCAAGTCATCAACCCAAGAAGCATATGCGTGTCTAGTGAGGACAACTGGACCCCGTCATCCAAGCACGAGCCCCATGCCCGAAGTACTGCACAAGTAGTGCAACACCCTCTTAGCGGCCTCCAAGTGCTCTGGTCGGTGTCTCCCGGGCGCACCGTAGCGTGCCAGGGTGCTAAGAGGTTAGGCAAGGTCAGGTCGAGTGCAGGTCATCAGGTACATGAGGCAGCCCACAAGCTCTGGATACGGGCCACTAGGCTCTACGGACTCGTCCAAAGGTGGAGCTGAGAGCGAGTGACCGGTAGGAAGAGGAGTGGACTGTGGCGAGGAGTACCGGAAGCCGAAGCGCTGAAGGACCTGGTGCACCATGTGTGACTGAGTCAGGGTGATGGTGCGCCGTGCTCTGTCCCTGGAGATCTGCAAGCCAAGATAGCTGCGCAGCTCACCCTGGTCAGAGCAACTGTGTCTTTTCTGCAGCTTCGACTTCACAAGGGTCAGTGCCTCAGTGTCAGCAGTGGCAACAACCATGTCGTCGACGTACACGAGGACGTAGAATGGCGGCAACAAAGTGTCGGTGCGTAGAAACAGCGACGGGTCAGCAAACGAAATAGCAAACCCAAGAGCCGCAAGTGTCGTCCTCGGTGTGTCCTGCCACTCGCGAGGCACCTGACGGAGACCGTAGACTGGCCGCCGGAGGCTCCACTGGGTACCTGCAGGAAATGACCAAGTGAAGCCAGGTGGGCGACGCAGCCAGATCTCCTCGTGCAGGCTTCCCTGCAAGAAAGCTGTGGTGAAGTCAAGAGAGAGCAGCTTGTAATCACGCTGAGCTGCGACGTGCAGCAACACCCGAAGAGTGGTCATCTTCGGGGTGGGGGAGAAGGTCTGGAAGAAGTCAACTCCCTGTTGACTGAAGCCTCGTGCAACGTAACAAGCCTTGAACACAGGCGGAGAACCCGGCGGCCGCTTCACCCTGAAAATCCACATGCCATCGACTATGTTCGCCCCAGAAGGGGGAACTGCGTCGACGTAGGTGCCTGTGCACTTCCAGGATGCCATCTCTTATCCATAGGTGTCTGCAACTGAGAGGAGTAGGGACCCGTAATCGCCTCTGCGTAAGAGCGCGGGGTCGGGATGTCTGGTGCATCCGGGTCTCCCTCATGGGCAAGCAACATGCTAGCGAAACCAGGTACAACAGTTGCAATATACTCAGAGTCCTCCTGCCTGTCCTCAAGGACGTTCGTGCCAAGAGCGCACTCACCCCCGACGGACGGAGGACAGTCAGACTCAGACTCAGCAACAAGACTAGTGGCGAAGTCGAGACGAAAGGCGGCAGCAAAGTCAACAAGCTCAGCAATTAGGGCAGACGCTGCAGTGGACTCAAACGAAGGGTCTGTGACAACAGAGGCTAGAATACGAGAGACAGAAGGACTGGCAGTACGAGCTAAGTCAGACTCAGGGTGTGGAACGGCAGGAAGAGAGGATGCAGGAGGAGGCGGTAGAGGAACTCGCAGTGGAACAGAGGAACGACGAAGTGTCATAACGTCAGTGCCGGGGACAGGAAGAGGACGCGCACGAGGAACCAGACGACCACTGCGAGCAGCGCAAACAGGCGAGGCAGGACGAGACTCAAGCTCACAACGCTCTGTAAAAGCGTCTGTTCGCTAATCGTAAGGAGAAGGAGCAGGCAGTGGGGAGTCTGGCTGTAACTGTGGCTGCGACTGGCGAGGTGGTGGACTCAGTAAGCTAGAAGGAAGGCCAGTAGAAGACGAGAGACTAAGAACCTGGCGAAGGACCGAGTCAGGTGGCGGCAAAGACGACGGTGGCGGCGGAACAAAAAACGGGCGCTGCTGCACAGAGCCTCTAGCACCAGTACCGCCAGATGCAGCACCACCAGCGCCAACACCTCCAGCTCCAGGGTCAATAGCTCCAGCGCCTCCAGTGCCAGGGTCTCCAGCTCCAGCTCCTCCAGCTCCAGCGCCGCCAGCGCTAGTGCCTCCAGCGCCAGTGCCTCCAGTTCCAGCGCCTCTAGCTCAGTGCCTCCAGCTCCAGCTCCTCTATCTCTAGCGCCTCCAGCTCCAGTGCCTCCAGCTCCTGTGTCTCCAGCTCCAACTCCTCCAACACCAACAGCCCCGGCAGCTCCAGTACCCCGAGTACGAGCACCTCCAGGACCAGCAGCCCCAGCACCTCCGGTACCTCCAGCTCCAGCAGTAACTCCAGCACCTCCAAGACGAGTAGCTCCAGTACCCCCAGCTCCAGTGCCTCCAGCGGGAGAGCCTCTAGCTTCTGCAGTGCCACTCCGAAGGCATGTGCGCTGAGCAAACCACTCGCGCAGCTGCTGCGGTGAGAGAGGCTCCCGCTAGGGAGACAGTCATGGCGAGGCACCCGCAGGACCTCCAGCAGACGCAGTACCCCGAGGCTCAGCACTCCCAAACCCAGCACCCCCAGGCTCTGCACCCTCAAGCTCAGTACCCACAGGCTCCGCACCCCCAGGCTCAGCACCCCCAGACTCCGCACCCTCAGACATAGCATCCCCAGGCTCCGCACCCTCAGGCTCAGCACCCCCAGGCTCCGCACCCGCAGGCTCAGCACTCCTAGACGCAGCACCCCCATACCCAGCACCTCCAGCAGCACCTGAGTCTTTAGCGACCTTGACAGTCACAGTCCCGGGAAGTGGGTCTCCCTGAGACACACTTGAGGGAGCAGGACCCTGAGGGGGGAGGGGGTCTACCGGAGGGGGACCTGGAGCGAGGAAGAGCGGCGTGGGGGGGGAGAGGGGCATTGCGGTAGGAGAAGAGACGGTAAAAGGGAACCGACTCGTCAAACGTGACGTCCGGAAAGGGGAGGACACGGCGCGAGGTGGGGTGGTAAAATTGCCAGCCAGGCACATCAGGGGGAAAGCCAAGGAAGACGCAGGGAATAGCGCGGGAGGAGAGCTTGTCCACGGAAGTATCGCGGACAAAGGCACGAGAGCCCCAAACCCGGAACACCGACGCATCGCCAACCTTCCCCGTCCAACGCAGTGTAGGCGAGGTCTCCGGCAAGGAGACACGGGGCCAGAGGTTGAGCTGATGCGCAGCGTACCGGACCGCAAACGGCCACAGAAAATGGGGAGCAGCCGCATGGATCATGGAGGTACGAGCGACCTCCATGACTATGCCAATGCGGCGCTCAGCAATCCCATTTTGCTGCGGGGAGGCCGGAAGCATGATCGACTGGAAAATGCCCTCCCCACGACAAAAGTCCCACAAGAGGTCGGAGAAGAACTCACCACCTCTGTCAGAGTGCAAACGAAGGACCGGAAGGTCCTCACAGAATCGCTCGCGGAGCTGGAGACGGACTGCGTGGATCCAGTGGAACAAGACGTCAGGGACCTCACCCTTGCTGCGCATGGGGAAGACCGTGGTGTAACGCTTGTAGTCGTCAACAACCAGCAGGAAGTAGCGCTCGCAGCCCTGTCCAGTGACGCGGGCTGGGCCCCACACGTCCATGTGGAGAGTCTGCAGGGAAGCGGTCGTCGACGGAAACGAGGAGGAGGGAGGAGCGGCGCGCTGCCGCCCCTCGACGCAAGGAAGGCAGGGCAGGGCAGGCAAGGGCGGTAGGGGAGGCAGAGACTTGGGAAGACCAGAAACACGGAGGCGAGAGTGCATGCCACGAAGGCGTGGCAGGGAGGGGTGACCAAGTCGGTGGTGCCACAGGAGAGTCTGGTTTGACAGGAGGCGACACGAGCAGGGGGGTGCTACCTGACATGACGTGGACACCTGAGCAGACGCAGCTACCTGAGGAGGCTCAAAAGTCAGTGTGTACAGACTCGTCCGTCCGTGACCGTGGCCGAGTGAACGTGGCCAGGTGACGGCCCGTCCGTGTAGACATGCAGATCGACACGCGCTGATCCCTAGGAGTGGTGGTAGTGACCATCGCATTCTGGAGGGCAGTGGTACTCACCAAGTTCGTAGAGAAACCTGAGAGTGAGCCGGACGGAACCGCCGGACATGGGCGAACAGTGGAAGAACGGGCAAGAATTGGGCCCCCCGAGGGGTCAGCCAGTCTGACCGGAACACGTGCAGGGAGTGGAGTGAGGGTGGTACTGTCGCGAAAGAAAGAGCGGGAAGCACTTGAGTCAAGCGTAAAGGTGTGCAAGGCCTCAGCAGGCACAGTACCAGGGAGAGCATACTCACTAGCACCTAGAGCAGCAGCCTCTATACATGGGTCGGGCGGCACACAGAGGTAATAGTCACCCTCAGCACTAACAGACAAGGCATACATAGCAGCAAAGATAGCATCATAGTCAAGAGCAAAGATATCAACTCCAGACCTAAGCAGCTCTGCCGAGCGGGGGCGCTCAGCCTCGTCAACAAACTCTGCGCGCCAAGCATCATCTAGGCGGGAGAAGCAGCGGTACTGAGTGTGAGGCTTCCCGCATGTCTGACCAGCACGGTCACCCATGCGAATGACATACGGGCAGCTACCCCTACCCCCAGACGCCCCACGCTGAGCAAACCACTCACGAAGCTGCTGGGGCGAAGGGGTCTCGCTCCGACGCTGCTGCTGCTGCCTCTGGCCACCGCCACAACCTCCCCGCGGAACAGCTCCACCCTGACTGCCACCACTCCCACTGCTGCCACTACCGCCACCCCCACCGCTGCCAGCACCGCCGCCACCAAAGCCCCCACTCCCGCCACCACTCCCACCGCTTTCACCACCTCCGCTACCTCCACCACCTCCACTGCCACCCCCACCACCACCCCTGCTGCTACCGTCACCACTCCTGCCACCCTTGCCCTTGCTGCTGCGGCGCTTCCAACTAAGAGCAGAAGCAGCCCTGACATCCGCAGCACCAAGGATGTCAACAGCAGCAGCAGAGGCGTAAAAGGGGGCAAGGGGGGAGGGGGAACACCCCTCAAATAAGGGCGTGCGAGGAGTGCCACGAGCGGCACCTACAGCGACTACGCTAGTCTCAGCTGCAAGGAGGTGCTGCTCGAGTAGGTCAACAGTGAGGGCTGTGGGGTCAAGTGCGAGAAAGTGGTCCCTGAGAGCGTGAAGAGAGTCAGGGAGGCGGGTGACTATTTAGTAGAGAGTGATGTACATCGGGGGGGGGGGGGGGTTCCTGGTGAGAAAGTGGTCCCTGACAGCGCGAAGAGAGTCGGGGAGGTGGGTGACAATGAAGTAGAGAGTGATGTACATCGTGGGCGGGTTCCTGTCAAGGAACTCTACTGGGAGGGCAGCGCGGTAGCGAGCGTCGCTAGTGCAAAGGTGGGTAACGAGGTCCTCTACCGTGGCAAAGGCGGACAGCTCGGGAAACAGGTAGGGCAGTAGAAGACGGCCTAGAGCAGCAGTGGTAGGGGAGGAGTAACGGGCGACTACAGCGTCGTACAGTGCTTTAGCAGTCTTATGCTGTCTGAAGTGAGCGCGTTCGGCTAACTGGAGGTGGTTGCGAACGGCTAAGCGAGCAGCAGCGTCACGGGTAAGCCATTGTCAGCGAGTCGCAATGTCAGCTGTGGCGGGAGGGGCGAGAGAGGCTCCAGACGTGTGGTCAAACAACGAAACGCTGTCTCTAGAATCGCTCAGTAGGAACAGGTGCAAGTTGTCGAGCCACGTATCGAACTGGATCGGACGGCCCTCATGATCGAACGTGAGTACACTGAGAGAAGCCATAGCGGGCAGAGCAGGGTGACGCGCGTCCAGCAGAGCAGCACACAGGCAGGGCGGCGCTCGAGCACTAGGGAAGCGCGTAGGGCAGGGCAGGGCGGCGCACGGCTAGGGCGGCCAGCAGCAGGGCGGGCAGCAGCCGGGTGGCGCAAGCAGCAGGGCGGGCACGTGGGCTGCAAGGGGGACGGCGAGCGGGCCGAAAAGGGCGGCGAGCGGGCTGCAAGG
Organism: Closterium sp. Naga37s-1; assembly: GCA_947471745.1. Lineage (NCBI taxonomy): Eukaryota > Viridiplantae > Streptophyta > Zygnematophyceae > Desmidiales > Closteriaceae > Closterium > Closterium sp. Naga37s-1. Next base: position 4,672,624 of record CANJKZ010000133.1, read on the forward strand.
GGGGCAGTGCGCATGCTGCAAGAGGGCAGCACGCGGGCTGCAAGGGGCGGCGAGCAGGCTGCAGGGGCGGCGAGCGGGCCGCAAGCGGGCGGCGAGTAAGCGGCAAGGGCAACGAGCGGGCCGTAAGGGCCGCGAGCGGGCCGCAAGGGCGGCGAGCGGGCCGAAGGGCGGCTTGCGGGCCGCAGGCGGGCGGCTAGCGGGCTGCTGGGGCGGCGCGCGGGCCATAAGGGCGGCGAGCGGGCCGCAAGGGCGGCGAGCGGGTTGCAGGGGCGGAGAGCGGGCCGCAGGCAGGGTGGAGAGTGGGCTGCAGGGGCGGCGAGCGGGCCGCGAGCAAGCGGCGAGCAGGCGGCAGGGGCGGCGAGCGGGCCGCAAGCGGGTGGCGAGCGGGCCGTAAGGGAGCGGCGAGCGGGCCGCAAGGGCGGCGAGCGGGCCGCAAGGGCGGCGAGCGGGCTGCAAGGGCGACGAGCGGGCCGCAAGGGCGGCGAGCGGTCCGCAAGGGCGGCGAGCGGGCCGAGGGGCAGCGGGCGGGCCGCAAACGGGCGGCGAGTGGGCTGAAAGGGCGGCGCGCGGGCCGTAAGTGAGCGGCGAGCGGGCTTAAGGGGCAGTGCGCTGACTGCAGGGGCGGCTCGCGGGCTGCTAAGGGCGGCGCGACGAGCTGATACGGGCGGTGCAGCAGCCAGCAGGGCGGCACGTCGGTTGGGTAGGGCGCCAGGGCAGTTAGTGGGGCAGCTCTGTGGTGGGCCCTAAAAAAAAATCGGTTTAGGGAAAGGACCTGCTCTGAAACCATGTCAAATGAATGAACGAGAATGAATAAACTATGAAAGAGTTGGATACAAGTACTAACCCTAATTGGGTTGTACCCCTTATGGGCTACCCCACTATAGTCTACACAAAGTAAGCACTATAACATTTTGACAACGTGCTCTTGTTCCAAACACATTGTTGATCGGAACTGTCAGTGCCGCTCAAAACGTAAGTTCGGAACTCACTCGAAATCTCGCCGGTCTCGCCACCAGCGCTAAGAAGCGAAGAGGTAACGATCCCGTTATTTACCTCGTGGCGCGAGCAACCATTCGCGCATGAACAAGCTGCTCTGAGCAGCGACCAATCACAACTGCAGAAACAATAACGCAGCGCGAACACCTTCTCGCTCATCTCGATCAGCTCAAAGTCAAACTTTCGTTTTGAACAGCAACCACTCCCATTGGTCAATGCTCATTTCGTTTTGAACAGCAACCACGTTTTTATCCGCGCCTTGCTTCCGTTGGTCGAAATCAAGTGGCTGAACTGAATTTCGCCTCTCCTGCTCATAACACCACATTCTCCTCCGTGCTTCACTCTGATTGGCCGATTCCACACCCAGATTTTTAGAGATTCGCCTTCTCCCTCATCTGCCGTTTATATATCTTGATGAAAGCCAGCAGGTTGACAAGTACAATAAAGATGTATGAATTCTTTATCGTATCCAACAGAAGGTGCATGTAAAGCGAACCGTCGGATGTTTCCCTGCCATGACGATTACATTGACGATGTCGCGTTTTAGGCTACACGGTTAAGGTAGCATTCCTACAACACCAAAATAGGATGACGTGACTGTTACTGTGGGTGTAACTATATGATATTTCAGTTAATTCTGAATAGGTTGGGGCTGTCGAATGTTGTAGCCTTAGTGAGGTTTGTCTTAGAGGGTACAGAAGTTAGGGTTTGTTATATGTACCCCAACTCACATCAATGACATCATTAGTTCCTTTCTTGACATGGTATCACCTAAGTTCGGATCCTGTGGGATCCTGCTCCTCCCGACCTCGTTCGTTTTGCTCGAGCATGTCTCACTCTGTCGTACTAGTTGCGCACGTCTTACCCGAGCCTAGCGCCGGCCCGCTCTAATCGCGTTCGTTCGTCACCGCCCGTTCCGCCGATCCACTACTCTCGTAGCGTAGGGACCTTCTCCCCCCCCCCCTCCCCCGTGCTGCCGGTCGCGTTTCCCCCCCCTGCTGCCCGTCGAGTCGCGTTTCCCCCCCTGCTGCCCGTCGAGTCGCGTTTTTACCCCCCGCTGCCCGTCGAATCGCGCCTTCCCCTGCCCCCGTCGCGTCGCGCTCTCCCCGCCCGTCGTCCCGTCGTGCCCTCCCCCGCTGCTCGTCGCCACGCGCCCTCCCCCCGCTGCCCTAAACGCCCGTCGCGTCGCGCCTGCCCGCCGTCGCGTCCCTACCCTCGCCCAACGCGCCCGTCGCGTCGTCCCTACGCCCGCGCGCCCGCTGCGCCCACGCCTCCCCGCGCCCTACGCCCTGCGCCCGTCGCCCGTCGCCTCCCTACGCCCTGCGCCCTGCGCCCCTTGCCTCCCCGCGCCCTGCGCCCTGCGCCCGCGCCTCCCCGCGCCCTTCGCCCTGCGCCCTGCGCCTGAGTACTCGCTGCGCCCGTTTCTAAGCACGCCCGCCCTTCGCCCGTTGTGCTGTCTCATCTCTGTCTGCACACGTGCCTGCTTGCTCGCGCTGCCACGTCTGCTCGTTTTCTCCGCCGCTGCGCCTGCTTTTTAGGCCTGCCGCGAGCCCTCCCTCTGCTCTACTACGCGTCCTTTCGCTTGTACTTCCACTATGGCGACTCCTAGAGTTCTCCGTTTTGACGCTGGCGGTCGACCCCTCGAATTCTCGGTCTGGCTCCTGCGCGCGCGTCGCCTTTTAGAGAGTCAGGTACAGTCGGGTGAGTCCCTCTGGGCGCACGCTACTGGTGACCCTCCTGCGCCCGACGACCCTACCCCTCTAGGCTCTGCCCCTGACGACGCGGCTAGAGCCCGCTTTGCCAGCCAGCGTGCTGACCTGACAGCGTGGAAGTCGCGTGACGCTGCGGCCTGCATCGCTCTTAGCAGCCTCCTCCCTGAGTCTGAGGAGGCCCACTTCACTCAGGTTCGCACTGCTAGTGAGTTCCTGACTGCGATCAAAGCCCGCTACGCTACTCCCACCACTGTCTCTCTTGGCCGCCTCTTCCTACCATTCTTGTTCCCAGACCTTGCTTCGTTTGAGCGCTCTACTGACTTGATTGCTCACCTCCGCTCGCTCGATTCTAGCTACCGCGCTGCTTGCACTGACGCACAGCTTGCACTGCTCCCTCCCCCATGGAGATTACTATCTACTTCATCGCCACTAGCCTCCCTGAGCGCCTTGCCTCGGTTCGTGACGCGCTTCTCCTGCAGCACCCTAGTGAGCTCACTATCGAGGTCCTAGAGTCTGCGCTCAAGGACGTCGAGAGCAACCTCCGCTCAGTAGCCTCCGCCTCTGGTGCTGTGCCCCCTCCACTATTTCACGGGTGCACTGTACCTCAGCTGCCCACCTTTACTGCCTCCCTAGCCACTGCCACCACTGACGTGACCGCTGCTGCTGTTACGACTTCGTCGCGTTCTCGGGGTAGGGGTGGCAAGAGGGGCGGTCAGGGTACAGACGGCGGCGGCGGTGGAGGCGTTGCCGGCGGAGGTGGCGGGGGTGGCGTGCCGACTGGTGGTGGCGGGAGTGCAGGGCCTGGAGAGGCCTCTCGTGCAGCGGCCGGTGACCCCGCTACTGCAGCTGGTGGAGGCGACGCCCGGGCTCGTCAGCCACCTTCTGGTCTGCCGGCCGCGGCGGGTGGAGCAGCGGCGTGGTACCTGGCCCAGCGGCAGCAGCAGGTTTCGGGGCCAGCACAGCGTCAGCCTCAGCGAGGTGCTGTTCACCCTTCGTGCACCTATCAGCTTTTGACAGGTGCTCGTCGAGGCCAGCCTTGTGGTCGCACCCACCCTCCTGGTCAGTGCTTTGCTCAGCTCACTGACACGGTTCGCTTGGCCTACGGCGTTGGAGGCCCTGCCCCTGACTGGTTTCCTCTTGTTCAGACGTACGGCCCTGCCCTTTGGGGCATGTCAGCTTCTCAGTTGCTTGATCTCTTAGGAACTCCTCATGCTATGTATGCTGTTGTTGACTCTAGTGCTTCTGACTCTGTTTACTCGAGTGTTGCTAGCTTAGGTGCTTGTCTTGCTGAGTTGCCTCTTGCTAGTGTAGGCACCTGTGTAGACACTAGTCCAGGAGCTCGTTCCGAGGATGCTTCACTGTCTTTCACTTTGGACTCTGGGGCTTCGCACTGCTTCTTCAGAGACCACACGACACTTACTCCGCTTCATGCGCCAGTCTCTGTGGCACTGGCTGATCCCACCTCGGGACCAGTCACTGCTCGCTACACTACTACTCTTCCATGCCCTGCTGTTCCCTCTGGGTCTCTGACTGGCTTCCATGTCCCCTCGTTCTCAAGGAACTTGGTGGGCGTGAGGCCTCTTGTGAGTCAGCACGTGGGTGTGTGGATTGAGCCCTCTGGTGAGACGGCGGTTTGTGTTGACGGCGACACTTACGCGCCTCTTGCCACCTTTACGACGGAGCCGGGCTCAGGTCTCTACACACTTCACACTGACCCTGGTGTACAGCGGCAGCAGCAGCAGCAGCGACTCTTGCCCCCGGCCCCGGTTACTTCCCCCAGTCTGGTCCCTGCGTCTCACCAGGTTGCTGCGTCCCCCCAGGTAGCTGTGTTTGGTCAGGTTCCCGTGTCTGGTCCAGTTGATGCGTCGTGCTCCTGCCGGTCGCTTGCACACCCCACCGTTCTGTGGTACCACCGGACGGGGCACCCGTCCCTCCCTCGTCTGCGCGCTATGTCTCGTCAGCGTCTTGTCTTAGGCCTCCCGCGTGTCTTGCCGTCGCTGCCGCCTTCGCTTGCACCGCCGTGCGGTCCCTGCGTCGAGGGTCGGCTGCGCGCCACCCCTCACTCCTCCTCCCTTCGTCCGGCCACCGAGCCTTTTGAGACGCTCCACTTGGACGTCTGGGGCCCCGCCCCTCGCCTTGGCCCTGAGCGCGAGCGTTTCTTTTTTGTGGTCGTTGACGACTACTCCCGCTACACCACTGTGTTCCCCCTGGCGAAGAAGTGTGAGGTGACTTCTACGCTGATCAGGTGGTTGCTTACCACTGAGGGCACTCGTGGTCGTCGAGTCAGCTGTCTTCACTCTGACCGTGGGGGTGAGTTTCGCTCCGGCATTCTCGCTGGATTCTGTCGCGAGCAGGGCATTAGTCAGTCCTGGACGCTTCCAGAGTCCCCACTTCAGAATGGGGTTGCTGAGCGCCGCATAGGCTTAGTCATGGAGATCGCCCGCACCTCCTTGACTCACGCCCGTGCCCCCCATTTTCTGTGGCCCTACGCGGTTAGGTACGCCGCTCACCAGCTGAACCTCTGGCCACGCGTCTCTCGGCCAGAGGCTTCACCGACCAGTCTTTGGACCGGGTCCCCTGGTGATGCGTCGAGGTTTCGTGTCTGGGGTTGCTTGGCTCTTGTCCGCGACACTTCCGCGGACAAGCTCTCACCTCGCGCCGTTCCCTGTGTCTTCCTTGGTTTCCCTGAGGACTCCTCTGACTTCACCTTTTACCACCCTCCCTCTCACCGGTTCTTTGACTCCCGTGATGTCCGTTTCGAGGAGTCCACCCCCTACTACGTCAGGTACCCCAGTCGAGGTCTCCCGGTTCCTCCTCCCCCTCTCTTCCTGACTTCCGCTCCCCCTCCTGCTCCCCCGGTACAGCCTCCCCCCCCTGGTCCCGCCCCGTCAGGTGTGTCCCAGGCTACCCCTCCCCCCTCGGTCGCCCCTCAGGTGCAGCCTCCTTCCCCGCAGTCCTCCTCGCAGCCTGCTGCAGACCCTGTGGGAGCCGGTGCTCGTGGAGAGGGCCCTACAGGTGCTAGCTCTGGGGGTGCTGGAGTTGGAGCTGAGCCCGTGGTTGCAGGAGACTCTTGTCTTCCGGGAGCTGGTGCTGGTCCTGCTGACTTTGGGGGTGCTACGTCTGGGGGTGCGGGTGCACCCTCTTCGGGTCCTAATGAGCCTGGTCGTGTTTCTGTTGGTGGTGCTGACTCTGGGGGTGGTGCGCCAGGTGCTTTGGAGGGCGGTCCCGGGGCTGCCGCAGCCCCCGACACTACTCCTCCCCCCCACCCCTACCCGACCTGGCACCAGGCTCGTGTTCGTCGTGCCCGTGAGGAGCAGCTGGAGTTGGAGAGAGAGGAGAGAGAGTTGCAGCGGCTGGAGGAGCAGCAGCAGCAGCCGGAGCAGCTGCAGCAGCCGCGGCTGGAGCCGCCGCAGCAGCAGGAGGCGCAGGAGCTGGAGCCGCTACAGCAGCAGGAGGAGCAGCAGCAGCAGCAGCAGCAGCCGCCGCCGCCGCCGCAGCAGCAGCAGCAGCCGCCGCCTCCTCCTCCTGTCTCCGGTCTTCGGGCCCTCGGTCTCCCCTCCCGCTCTCCTTCCTCCTCCCCCTCTCCTCCCGTCTCGGGTCCTCCGCTTCCTCCTCCTGACCCCTCTCCAGCTGTTTTCCCTTGTTCTCAGTCTTCGTTGTCCCCTCCTTCTCAGACCTGGGCCTCTCGTTGCTCCCCTCGTGCTCGTCCCTCGTCCCCTGTTCCCTTCACTGACCTTCGTACTGCCTTACTTCGTTCTAGTCCGCCTCGTCCGTCTCCGTCTGTGCTTCCGTCTCCTCCTGAGTCGGCCCTCACTGCTTCGCTTTCTACTCCTATCACTGACTACTACCACACGTACCGTCCTGTTCTCTCTCGTGTTCTCGCCTCTCTTGTTACCCACCCTCGTGCCTCCGTGTCCTCTGTCTCCGCTCTTACTGCCGCAGTCACTGAGTTTGCCTCTACTCGCCGCCTTGACTTCGCCACCAGTCTTGTGGCTGCTCCTCCTTCCAGTCCTCTGGCCGTCGGGGGTGTGTCTGCCCTTGGCTGTGACACCCTAGAGGACAGGCAGTTTGAGCTAGAGTTCCTGGCAGCCGCTTCCCCTCATCTCTGTGCCATGGTGCTCGCCCCTGCGGGAGACCCCGACGCCCTTGACATACTGACTCCTCGCACTTACGCTGAGGCAGTGTCAGGGCCTTGGGCCTCTCAGTGGAGAGCTGCCATGGACGCAGAGATGGCCTCCTACAGATCCACAGGCACCTACGTCGATGAGGTTCCCCCCCTTGGGGCGAACGTAGTCGATGGCATGTGGATCTACAGGGTGAAGCGGCCACCGGGATCTCCTCCGGTCTTCAAGGCGCGCTATGTGGCTAGAGGTTTTAGTCAGTGCGAGGGAGTTGACTTCTTTCAGACCTTCGCACCTACCCCGAAGATGACCACTCTTCGGGTGTTACTGCACGTAGCAGCACAGAGAGACTACAAGTTACACTCTCTCGACTTCTCCACTGCTTTCCTTCAGGGTAGCCTTCACGAGGAGGTCTGGTTGCGTCGTCCCTCTGCCTTCAGCGGCCACCGGGATCTCCTCCGGTCTTCAAGGCGCGCTACGTGGCTAGAGGTTTCAGTCAGCGCGAGGGAGTTGACTTCTTTCAGACCTTCGCGCCCACCCCGAAGATGACCACTCTTCGGGTGTTACTGCACGTAGCGGCACAGAGAGACTACGAGTTACACTCTCTCGACTTCTCTACTGCGTTTCTTCAGGGTAGCCTACACGAGGAGGTCTGGCTGCGTCGTCCCTCTGCCTTCACTGGCACTTTCCCTCCTGGGACCCAGTGGAGGCTGAGGCGACCGGTCTACGGTCTCCGTCAGGCTCCCCGTGAGTGGCACGACACCCTTCGTTCTACTCTCGCTGACCTTGGTTTTCAGCCGTCGTCTGCCGACCCGTCGCTGTTCGTTCATCGTGGCTCTACACCGTTCTTTGTTCTAGTCTACGTCGACGACCTGGTTTTCGCCACTGCTGACAGGGTTGCCTTGGCAGACGTGAAGTCCGAACTGCAGAAGAGACACACTTGCACTGACCTTGGTGAGCTGCGTCACTACCTTGGCCTGAGATCACCAGGGACAGAGCTGCTCGCACCATTACACTCTCACAGTCACACATGGTGCAGCAGGTCCTTCAGCGGTTCGAGCTTCAGCACTCCACAGTACAGCGCACACCTCTTGCTGTTGACCACAGACTCACTGGACCCTTTCCTGACGAGCCGTTTGAGTCCAGTGGTCCCTACGCAGAGTTAGTGGGCTGCCTCATGTACCTGATGACTTGTACTCGCCCGGACCTCGCCTTCCCTCTCAGCGTCCTTGCTCGCTTTGTTGCGCCAGGGAGGCACCGTCCTGTTCACTGGACGGCAGCTGTGAGGGTGGCGAAGTACCTAGCGACGACATCAGGCGTGGGGCTAGTTCTTGGAGGGAAGCAGCCTGTCGTACTTACTGGTCACTGTGGCTCTTCTTACGCTGACGATGCTGAGACTCACAGGTCTACTCAGGGGTACTGTTTCAGCTTGGGTTCTGGAGCCGTTTCCTGGCGGTCCACACGCTCCTCTTCGGTCTCGACCTCTATAGCTAAGGCTGAGATCTACGCTGGTGCCATGGCGGCACAGGAGCTGCGTTGGTTGACGTTTTTGCTCGCTGACCTTGGTGAGCGGCCGAGCTCTGCACCGACCTTGTTCACTGACAACAAGGCGTCGATTCTCCTCTGTCGTGAGCCACGACTGGAGAGCAGAGTGAAGCATATTCACGTCAGGTACTTCCTTCTGCGAGAGTTGCAGAGACGTGGACAGGCTCGCTTTGAGTTTGTGGAGTCCGAGGCCAACACTGCAGACATCTTCACCAAGGCGCTTCCGCCTTGTGACCACCAGAGGTGTTGTGTGCAGTTAGGCCTTGTTGGCACAGGTTCTAGTCGTGTATAGGCTTGAGTTTACTGTTTGCTTTGCTTGTACTCTTGCTATACACACTTGTGAACTCTTTGACTGGCCTTGTGGCCACTGTTGCTTGTGCTCAGAATGTGTGGTGACGTTGTGATCCACCCTGAGCTATGTATCTTTGTGACTGGTCTTGTGACTGTACACTTTTGGTTTTGCTAGACACCCCTCACTTAGGCTATGGGGGTGTGTCGAATGTTGTAGCCTTAGTGAGGTTTGTCTTAGAGGGTACAGAAGTTAGGGTTTGTTATATGTACCCCAACTCACATCAATGACATCATTAGTTCCTTTCTTGACAGGGGCGCCAACTATTGCACTGCACGGTGTCAACGAAGGTTATGCACACAGTGTAATCACTAATGCCAATCCCGTCAACCACCCCACCCCACTTATCAGAAACTAAGTCAATAAATTGACGCTCCCCTCACAACATGATTACCATCTTCAACCGCGTTGCTAAAAGCAATGCCTCGTATACACCACCGCTCGCATCTCTACCTTATCAACAATCGCGCAATATACGCTCACCACGCTAATAACCCGAGGCTCCGTCACGAGGTAAAGGCGGACAGTTCGGGGAACAGGCAGGGCAGAAGGAGTCGGCCTAGAGCAGCATTGGCAGGGGAGGAGTAGCGAGCGACTACAGCGTCGTACAGTCCCTGCGCTGTCCTGTGCTGTCCGAAGTGAGCGCATTCAGCTAATGGCAGGTGGTTGCGAATGGCTAAGCGGGCAGCAGCGTCACGAGTAAGCCACTGTGAGCGAGTCGAACTGTCAGCTGTGACGGGAGGGGCAGGAGCAGCGCCTGACACTAGGTCAAACAGCAAGACACTGTCCTTCGAATCGCTCAGTAGGTACAGCTGCAGGTCGTCTAGCCACGTGTCCAACTGAACCGGTCTGCCCTCATGATCAAACGCGAGAACCCGAAGCGAAGCCATAGCTGTGCAGTACGCAGGATAGCAGGAGAAACTGTAGCAGTAGCAGCAGTGACAGTGGGGCAAGGGGCCGACGGGGCCAGGCGCGGGCTAGGGATCGTCGTGGGGGGCTAGGCACGGGCTAAGGACGGGGCCGGGCGCGAGGCTAGGGGCCGACGTGGGGGGCCGGGCGCGGGCTAGGGACAGGGCCGGGCGCGGGCAAGGTACGGGGCCGGGCGTGGGCTAGGTACGGGGCCGGGCGCTGGGCTAGGGACGGGGCCGGGCGCTGGGCTAGGGACGGGGCCGGGCGCTGGGTTAGGTACTGGGCCGGGCGCGGGCTAGGTACGGGGCCGGGCGCGGGCTAGGTACGGGGCCGGGCGCGGGCTAGGTACAGGGCCGGGCGCGGGCTAGGGACGGGGCCTGGCGCGGGCTAGGTATGGGGCCGGGCATAGGCTGGGTACGGGGCCGGGCGCTGGGCTAGGGACGGGGCCGGGCACGGGGCTAGGTACGGGGCCGGGCGCTGGGCTAGGGACGGGGCCGGGCGCGGGGTTAGGTACGGGGCCAGGCGCGAGTTAGGTACGGGGCCGGGCGCGGGCTAGGTACGGGGCCGGGCGCGGGCTAGGTACGGGGCCGGGCGCGGGCTAGGTACGGGGCCGGGCGCGGGCTAGGTACGGGACCGGGCGCGGGCTAGGGACGGGGCCGGGCGCGGGCTAGGTACGGGGCCAGGCGCGGGCTAGGTACGGGGCCGGGCGCGGGGCTAGGGGCAGACGGGGCCGGGCGCGGGCTAGGAGCGACGGGCCGGGCACGCGTAGGCTAGGGGCGACGGGCCGTGCGCGTAGGCTAGGGTCGACGGGCCTAGGTGCGACGGGCCTAGGGGGAGTACTAGAAGCGTAGCAGGTGGTGGGCCCAAGGAACCTGCTCTGATTCCATATCAAAGTAACGAACGAGAATGAATGAACTATGAAACAGATGGGTACAAGTACTAACTGTCAGAGGTCCACTGGTGATCCCCGATTGATCCTAGGGAAGAGTTACAGGCTCGTTGTCCTGGGGGGTTATGGGCGCACTCACCCGCTACTTAACAAGCCCTTTTATCCCAATGGTCTAGTGGTTGGGATTCTGACATGGTATCAGAGCGGTCTCGAGTTCGAATCCCAGTGTGTGCACTTCGGGCATCCCAGTGCGGGGGGGTGTCAGAGGTCCACTGGTGATCCCCGATTGATCCTAGGGAAGGGTTACAGGCATGTTGGCCTGGGGGGTTATGGGCGCACTGACCCGCTACTTAACAAGCCCTTTTATCCCAATGGTCTAGTGGTTGGGATTCTGACACTAACCCTAATTGGGTTATACCCCTTATGGGCTACCCCACTACAGCTTACACAAATGTATAAGCTATAATGTTATGACAGGCCCTCCCGCCTGGTAACCATCACAAATTCTATTCGCATCGTGGCCTTGTTCAGATAGGTCTTTGTTTGTTGTAGACTTGCCCCCTTATTTCTTGCTTTGTTTGTGTGTTACTTCATATATAAACTCTTGATTGAACTCGCCTTGTGGCCGCGCTTTTGTCTCAAAGGCTGGCTAGCCGTACCACCCTGAGTTGCATCTTTTGCTTTGTTGTTTTGTTGACTTGTCTTGTGACGTGACCACTTGTCTCGGTGGTTGGATTAGCTGATCCGCCCTGAGTTGTTTGTCCCGCTTGTGTGAAACCCCTCACCTTGCCTATGGGGGTGTGTCAAATGTTATATTTGCACGTTGGGCTACAATGAGGCACTCCTTAGAAAGTACAACCCTTATAGGGTTGGTTACCTACCGTACGAGATTTGCAACTCACTCCTGCTTGTCACATTCATTCCGATGTTCGTACTTTGATACTTCCACACTACACGATTATACTAATTAAAATAGGTACATGGCACACTCTCTCTGCATATTGAAAGGCAACTTTGCACGTTCTCCTCACTATTCGATCAAAACATCACATACCCCCACAAAGGGCTCTGCTGCAGTCGTCCTAACCTGACTTGGAAGGTGCATCTGATGCCTTAGCGGATGAAGGGGCTGATGGTGCAGGAGGAATGGTGGGCGTGTCAGGAGAGCCGGGAAGCCAGGTCTGGACACGTGACCAATCGCGCTGGTTAGGGTTCAAAGCGTGGCCCTTGGCATGGTAAATGAAAGCATCTCCCTTCCCTGTAAAGTTGGCCTGGTGCTCCAAACCATAGCGGGGCTTGAAAACAAGTATCTGGAGAGGGACAAGAAATGAAAGCACCAGACGGATGCACTCAAAAGGAAGCTACGTGCACAAACAGATTGTGGGAGAGATCCGTAGAGCCAGCGCGCATATAGGAGCTATGGCAAACATTCCAAAAAAAAAAAGAAACAACAACAACAACAACAACAAAACAAAAACCCACCTTCTCAGGTAGGTCATCTGTGATGTGGTGCAGCCAGCCATGCCACTCAGGGGGCACAGTGGATGCGTTGTAACCCCATGACTCCTTGTACTCCACCCATCGATGCCGACCTGACACAAGCACAAACGAGGCAGCGGCGCATGAATATTCATTGGGACAAGGGGAAGCAAAACCACAGTAATAAGAAGAAGCGCAGTAAGTTAAAGATAGATAGACAGACAGACAGACAGACAGACAGACAGACAGACAGACAGACAGACAGACAGACAGACAGACAGACAGACAGACAGACAGACAGACAGACAGACAGACAGACAGACAGACAGACAGACGGACAGAAAGACAGACGGACAGACAGACAGACAGACAGACAGACAGACAGACAGACAGACAGACAGACAGACAGACAGACAGACAGACAGACAGACAGACAGACAGACAGACAGACAGACAGACAGACGGACGGAGACGGACAGACAGACGGACGGACGGACGGACGGACGGACGGACGGACGGATGGATGGATAGATAGATAATAGATAGATGAATACATAGATAGAGCCAGAAGGACACATACATACCATGCATACATAAACGCATAGACACATAGGCGAATATACACATAGACGGGCAGGAAAGCTCCTAAACTACTGAAGGGTTCAACAGTGAAGCTACCACAAAGATTTTGCAGAAAAGATGGCAGCTTGCCTCAAAGCAGAAGTACACATGTGAATGGTCAGGCTTGATTGCTCGAATGACCATGACAGCTTACCATTTTGTGCATCCATGCGCTCGTAGTACTTGTTGCCATGCGAGTCCAAGCCCACAAGGTGTGCTCCCAAGGCCCGACGCTTCGTTTCACTGAAAGGCGATCGAGTCACAATCCATGCATGAAACAAGTATCACTCCCCCCACGCATCACCGGCGCATTCACAATGACACACATCCAACCAACAAGGCCAAGGCAATCAAAAGTGAATCGAACAATGGAAGCATAATTGGTTGACGGCCTGTGGGAGCAACATAACCCAAATCAAAAGAGAGCTCTGTTTAACTCGAAACATACTGTTTTGCCCTCAAGCCCTGTAACTTCCAATCTAACACTCTATCACTCTCACTCCCTACACAAGGAATGTGACAAACAAGACCGTGTGTAAGAAAATATCCAAAAGGAAGCTGAAGGCTCAAGGAGGGGGAGGCGAGCAAGACGAGGGCAGAGAAGGATGTGACTGACAAGAGATTGCCGTCTAGAAGAGCCATGCTGATAGGGTGGTCCCACGCAGACGCCAGACGGCGGCATAGTCCCAGCGGCACATGGACGGGAAAGGGAAAACGCGAAGGGTATCAAAGGAAGAAATAAAGGAGGTCTGAAGCTCGAGGCGATTAGAAAGATTGGCTTTAAGTGTGACGGAAACACCGACAAGAAACGTGAAAGAGGTGCGACGGCTCAAGCACGTCAACCTCAACAGGAAAAAATACCGGAGGATCGGACAAGCTGTACCAATGTAACAGAAATAAAAGGTACGAAATCGGTTGGCGTACGCGTATCCCTCATGATAAGCTTGCTTCAGCGCTCCAATAAGACCGTTCTGACGAATCGCACCAGCGGCCGCGCGAAGGTGGGCGAGCACCATTATGTCCCGTCGATTGCGTTTGGAATGGCGGATGGCTATGTCCGGAGCGCGGGAGTAAGAGATCACGCGGCTGCACGGCGAGATGAGCAGCGATGGCGGTGGCGTGCGAATGGAGGTGAGGTGAGAGGTGCGCTGGGGCTTGCGGAAGGGGGGTGAGCTGAGCAAGCGGGTCTGGGAGGAAAGTGTGTCTTGGATTCACTGTAGACAACAAATCTTTCGAACTTCTCCAACAAGAATTGTACGCGTTTAGAGATAGGATTTGGGGGAACCCAAACTCACGGCTAACTCCAAGGTCCTTGCCGCGATTGATATTTTTGTGCTGTTGGGTACACAGTCATTGTTCCAAACCAAAACTTTGACATCTCTCTGATTTTGCAACGTGTGCTGTGTCGACCAGCACAATGGCGTCAGTGAAGAATGACATCAGGCTGGCCTTGGCCCTCGCCGTCGTCAAGGCTAGACAATCAGAGACGAACGCATTCCAAGTGGGAAATCTGAAGCGCAAGGTCAGTTTTCAGCCTGACGAAGCATAAGCATGGCACAAGGCTTTCGCTAACAACGCTTATCGCAGATTGAAGAGCTTGAATGCACGCTGCAGCAGTACAACCAGGTTTTGGGAGATCTTGGTGACTGTAAGTGAAGTTTTCGACAAGTGCCTTACAAATTTCCAAACTCGTCCTGAAGGCGTGCACGGACACAGGCCCTTCGATCCTGCAAAAACTATCGCCAGAGCTTCAGAACTCAGTGACAAAAAGGCAAAAGGAATTGCTTGATGTGACTGAGCACGCGAAAGAATCAGGGAAACTGATCATCACCGACCATCCAAGGGTAGTCCTTTTTAAGCACGGTGAGGCCGTATTTCGTGTTCATATTCTATCCAATTACATTTTTTTCGTGAATTTGCTGAAGAGACTTTTTATGCAGTTCAACTCGTGCCAAACATAAGGAGACTGAAGGATCCAGGCAAAGGTGAGAATATAGAAGGATGCTCTTGTCTGGTGCCAGTCGGCTGTTGCTGTCACAGAATTAACTTGTTGAAGCTGCAGAAGCATCTTCCATCTGGCCCAGTGTGACTGATGACCGAGGATGGATTACCCACGTTTTGAGATTTGCTGCAGACCTGATTGCCGATTCTCCAGTTCAGGTACGCCAATCCAGCATGCCAGATTGAGGAGCTTTGCTAGGGTCAAAATTCTAAGACCTGGGCTAATACTGATACTTTCCAACTGCAAGATGGACAGCCAAAAACGAGCATACATAACTGAAGTCATTTCGTTTGTAAGAGGTCAGGATTCTGTTATTCTCTCATAATTTCCAGGATTTTGCATCCGTGTGGTTCTGATGATGATGGTCTGTACAGGAGTTCTTCGACATGAAGGCAAGGCCAGTGATCTGTGTGGGCCAGTCACTGGGTTCCTTACTTCTGTGCTGGGCATGTTGCTTGAACCAACAAAAGGTTGGTGAATGTCTCTGTTCATACGATTCTAGTCGACGCTGAAGTGCAACTGCTTATTGCACACTAAATGGCATTTCAGAGATGACCAACTGGTCATGTTGCGAAGAAAAAGAAGCCATAATTCTTGAACTTGCTGAAGAGCCTTTCATAGGACACCTGCTGCTGTCCATATTAACTGATGAAATACAGAAAGAGTTCTGTTTGGTGCACTCTGGCACTTGGAACACGGCGAGGGCTATTGCAGCTGAAAGATGTGGGACACTGTAAGTTTCGCAGTGTGCATACATGTCCTGTCCTCTCAACAATGAGCAGCGCAATGATAGATTATTGTGTTTTGCAGGCTATCACTTGTCTTCAATATTGTATCAAGCAATATGACCAGATGGACCTCTGCTAATCAGCTTGATAACAGTAAGCTCTTACATGGTCCTCCCACTCTTCGGCCCCCGACCCTCCCTTCTACACACCTCCCTCCCCCGCTTGTTCATGCTCTCCGTGCCAAGAACTTCACCTGTTCCATGCAGTCCTTTCCCCCTCTCCCTCTGTATCACCCTCACATGCACAAGCGCACATACCACGCACGCATGCTCAGTCCCACACACTCACGAATGCACACATGCTTGTGTGTTGACATGCTCCTCTCCCTCTCGCGTCTTTCTCGTGTCGACCTCTGCCATTTCTGCACCTCAAACATATTCGCACCCTCTATTTATTTTCCCTCCCATACAGATTTGCTCTTTGAGTGGATTACATCGTTCCATCACCTCCAGCAGCAGATTCAAAGAGAAAAGTCACCTCTTTTGCTCTTTTGTGTTTACACTGACAAGATTGATACGTGTATTCAGGAGTCCATCGACCGTCTGCATTCATCTAACACACCAGAAAGGGATGTCACAGGTCTACTTGGGCTCCACTGCAGACTGAAGTCGGGGACCTTAAGTAACATGGCAGGCTTGTTGTACTCTGGAGCATGTTAGGAGCTTGTCACAGAGATGGGGACCTTGGATTTCAGATTAAGCATGCACATTCCATGAAGTCCTGTACTCAGTAATTATACGGTATATTATGATAACAGCATATGGTCAAGGTGCACCACGTCGAAGGACAGCCCTTAGAGGCGACCCTGAACGAAAGAGCCTGTACTGCTCGGCCTTATTCTCAACCCTGTCAGGGTCTTGCACTGTTAAAAGCCTACCAGATCCAGACTTTCTGGCACGATCCGGGCTCCTGTTTGAAGTGCCCAGCCCCATAACCTTCTTCCACCCAGTCCCTGCTCCAGTTCGTGGGCTGACGTCAGGGCTGAAAACCCCAATATTTGCCCTCTCCTGCACCACCTTGCTGGTGCTTATAGCTGACACCCTCAGTGATCCACGAACAAGTTCATTCTCCCACTCATCAGCATCATACAGAGGACGGCGGGAGATCTCCATTCCCCTCCTGCGTCGTTCCTCCCCATCAAGCATGCCTCGGCGGCCACCCCTTGCACTTGTGCTAGTTACTTCGGGCTGTTCTCCAGGTGAAGTTTGAGAAGCCTCAGAGGTCTCAGCTGCCCTTTCCTGTGCTCTCCAGTGGTCCTCCTCCTCGTCTTCACCAGGGTTGTCCGGCTGGCTCCACAGCCACTGCTGCACCTGCTGGAATTTCACATCTGGCTGAACAGGCGGGATCTCATCAGGATCAGCCAATCGCCGTGGTGACACCCCTCGGATCTTCCCAAGAGTCGGAACAAGCTGGCGCCAGCTTCGGGAGCTCCGCAGTGGCGATGACCTGCCTGCATGTGTGTCAGCTTCCACTCTCGATGCAGTCCGGCTGCCTTCCCCACCCTTGTCGGCTGCATCCCAAAAAGATTCTTTGCCTGATTGGGGGTCAGTGTTGTTCCACCCAGAAGAAGCACCTTGCAGAGGAGAGGCAGGAGCTCTGCGTGCCGAGTATGCGTTCAACTGCTTCGCTTCACCCGCTCCTCCTCCATTACCAAATTCCTCAACGTGTTTGCGAGGAGTTGAGGGCAGCAAGGAACCTCGAGGAGGAGAAACGTCACGGACGTCTGCGTGGCGTCCCTTTTGAAATGGTGATACAGGCGGCGGGAGAAGCATGTCCTGCGGGGAGCTCAGTGCATCCAGCGGTTCAAATTCTGGCAGGTTTGGAGCTGCTGGGCGGAGTGGAGATGCAGGAGCCTGAACAGACGGCTCCTGGAATCTCCTGGACTGAGGCGACTTAAGCGCAGCAGAAAGGGCGGCAGGAGATGCATACTGCGGGGATGGAGAGCGAGGGGCCGGTGCAGTAGGCAGGAGCAGTGGAGACGGCTGGAAGCTGTTCAACTTGGCTGGGGTTTCTCCAGGGGGTGTTACACAGCGAGGAATGGTGTCCTGCCGAGCAGGCATCTGCTGCTGGGGCGGTTGAGGAAGCTGGGATGGAGTGTACCTGGGAGACGGTCTGGCAGCGGCCTTCTCTCCTCTTCCAGGCCTTTGCTGCTTCTGTTTCTGGTAAAGCATCTTGAACCTCTCGTGCCGGGTGGGCGAGCTCCGGTAGAGAGAGCTGCTCTTGTTGCTGTCGCTGGGCCGAGGTGACATCGGCACGGCTCCTCCTCCTGCTGCTGCTGCTGCCCCCGGGACCGGTGACACGCTGCGCTGGTATGGGGACAGAGCAGGAGCCGGCGCATTGGCCGGGCTCCTGTACCCGCCACCTACACCCGCATCACGAGGGGCGCTGGCACTTGGGTACCTGGGAGAGGCGCCGGGTTTATAGTACCGTGGGACAGGGCTGGACGGCGCAGCACCAGCACCGCCAGCAGAAGCAGCAGCGGCAGTGGGTGTGCGTGGTTCAGGCATGGTCATTGCAGGTGGTTTCTGGGCTTCCCAAGGGTTGGGCTTGGCTTCTGCCGCTAATGGGCTATTCGGCTGCTGCTGCTGCTGCTGCGCCATCGACCTTCCAGGTGGTAGCTTGAGCGGAGCTAGGTTAGGAACTGGTGTAGTGGTGGCGGGTGAAGCGGGGGAAACTCCTCCGCGCGCAGCGCCAGCGTAAGGGGACATTGGCGCGTATGGGGACGGGGGGGCGGAGGCAAGCGGGGAAGTCACCATGTAAGGGGAGTTGGGCGGAAGCGGGGACATTGGCGCGCGCGGGGAGACGGGCTCATGCGGGGAGGAGAAGCGGTTGGCGTGAGGGGACATGGGCGCAGCGCGCGGCGATTGTAAGGCAGCGGAGGGTTGCTGGTAAGGCGAGCCCGGGGGTACGGCGCGGGGCGATACTGGCGGGAACCTTCCCGGGGAGATTTGATTCATCTCCTTCTGTGCCATTTCCTGCCACCGCTGCTCTCTCCCCGACCTTCCGCCGTCCGCAGTCCGCGCGCTCGAGTCTCCGCCAAGCACGGGCGAGCGCGGCGTCATTGGCGCAGGGGGAAGCGCCGCCTCTGGCGCTCGATAGGGAGACATAGGCGCAGCCGTAAGCGCGGCGCGATACGGGGACACGGGAGAAAGGGGACGATGGGGGGAGGTGGAGCGCAGTGGGGAAAGGGAGCGCAGGCGCGACATCCCCGCTCCTCCCGCTCCACCTTCCCCTCCTCCTGCTCCGCCATCCCCTCCACCGCCGAACAGCGTCTTCTCGAAGCGCCTGGATGTATCCGCGCTGAGCGCCGCGGGGTCGTCGCCTTTCCGCCACTGCTGCTGCCGCCGCTGCAGCTCCTCCCGCTCCGCCTCTTTCCGCGCCTCTCGCTCCGTCTCCCGCTTCTCGTCTCTCAAACGACCGCTGCTCAAGCGCGCCACATTCTCTCCCATCCTTTCCGCCCCTATGGCGAGTGCGAAGAAAGACGACGTCTTGAGATCCCCTTGCGACGGGTTCCGCGCAAGGCTCCCCGCCGCACGCGCGGGCGGGGGAGGCAGGGTTCCCCGCAGCCCTTCCCCCACGCACCCAGCCTTCCCCCCGCCAGCAGCAGCGGAGGCGGAACCGGAGGCAGAAGCACCCGTCCCCTCCGCTCCCCCCGCGCCCGCCTGCACACCCCGGCCGCCATTCGCTCCCTCTATAAGCACGCTCACTATACGCGCAGCGACCTTGGAAGCCTCTTTGGGCACTTCCTGCGAGTCATGGCTTTTGCGTTGGCCGTCGCGGCTCGAGCGACCCAGTTCCAGGCCCCACAGCAGTCGATCCACGTCTTCGCATCCCAGCTTATGAATCTGCCGCACCGCCTCCGTCTCCCGCTCCTCCCACCGCTGCGCGTCGTCGCCTCCGCGCCAGCCCGGACCGCCGCCGCTGCCGCCGCTGGCGTCGCCGTTGGCGGCGGCCGCAGCAGCCTCCAGGACGATATCGGCGCGCAGGCGCGTGATGACGCGCGACACGATCTCCACCACCTCCTCCACCGCGTCGCTCCCCGGCGGACACATGGCCACCCAGCGCCGCGCCAGCTGCTGCCGCCGGTTGCGCTCGCCCTCCCCCGGCGCCGCGTTCGCCAGGCTGCCCAGGCAGCTGCTGCGGGGGACAAGCACCGCGGAGCGCTGCAGCGCCGGGCCGCTGGGAGCGAGGCCGGCGGCGGAAGCGGCGGCGGAAGGCGAGAGCTTGGGCGACGCCGGGAACGGGTCGTGCGAGGAGCGCGGGCTCGCCGGCGGGAAGGCCGGAGAGCGCGGCGTGGCGCGGGCTCTCGGTGTCCCAGGCGCAGCCGTGGGGCTGCGCCAGCTGTCGTCGCGCGGAGTGCCGGGCCGTTCGCGAGCCGTGTCGCCGTCCCAGGCGTCGCTCAAAGCGGCGTCGTTCCCGGCGGCGGCGGCGGCGATGGCGGCGAGCGACGCCCAGAAGACGTCGAGAAAGAGCATCTGCAGGAAGGCGTAGTAGCTCAGCAGACACGACTCGTTGGAAAACTTGTCCCACCTGCCGTTCCCGCCGCATTGCGCGGCAGGGGTGACGGCGAAGACGGGCACGCCGGCGACGAGCGACGCGGAGAGAGACGCGGAGGCGGAGGAGGAGGAGGGGTGGGAGGAGCGGGAGTTGCGGTAGGAGTGGGAGGGGAAGAGAGCAGCGAATTGATCCAGCTTCACTCGGTCGTCCATGGCGAGGCCTGCAGGCCAGTTGCTATCCGACAGCAGCGCCGCCACCAGGTCGGCCCGCCGCACGCCCTGCAGGCGCCGAATCGCCGCCATGTGCCCCGTGAAGCGACCGGCCTTTGCGGACAGCTCGTCGTCTCGTAGCCCCATCGCGCCTACCTTCCCGTCACCGCCACCGCCGCCGCGATTGGCGCTGTCACCGGCGCCTTCTGCGGCCTGTCTCCTAGACGCGTACACGTCCAGCGAAAGCCTCCGCGCGCCATCCTCCCGCGACCCCTCTTGCGCACCCGCGCGGGACATCACGAGGCGGGGAAGCAGCTGCGCCGTTCCGCCTGCGCTCCCGCCTCCGCCTCCGCTTCCGCTGGCGTCGCTCGCGGCGGAGGGCAGCAAATGCTCCGCGGGCGGCGGCGCTCTGTTGAGCCCCAGCGACTGCGCGTCCTGGAAGCGCGCCGTGATGTAAGTGCGGAAGGCGGAGGACGAACACGTGGACAGCGCGCGCCGAGCCGAGAGGGGGGACAGGTCGCGGATGGGGGGAAGCGCGGGTTCCGACATGACCCCCACAGACTCCACCTCGGAGCTTCCGCTAGACATGCTCATTTGCCGCTCGCACGGCCCCGCTCCGCTCCCGCCGTTCCCGCTGTTCCTGGCATCGCCGCTCCCTCCGCCGCCTCTGCTCCCGCGGTGCGCTCTACTGCTGCGATACGCGGCACTGTGTCCGCTCTCTCCGGCCTCGGTTCTATACGTCTCCCCCGGTTCTTCCCCTTGTGACCTCCCACCACAATCCCTCGAATTAGTCTCTCTAGCTTCTCTTCCTCCTCCTCTTCCACCTCCCCCTCCTCCTTCTTCTCCTCCTTCTCTCCCTCCTCGTCGGTCCCCGACTTCCCCTTTTCCTCTTTCTCGTCCTCCTCCTCCGTACCCATGTTCCCCCCCAGCGGCAGGTCTCATGGCGTGTCGGGAGCTTGGCGCATCATCGCGCGAGCGAAAGCTGCGCGACGGCAAGGCGCGCGGCGGAGCAGCGTGTCTCGACTCAACTCTGATCTGGGGGGGCGCCTCGAGGCCGCTGCTGCTGGTGGTACTGACGATGTTGACGCTGTTCGTGCTGTTGCTGTTCAGGTTTCCGTTGCTGTTGCTCGCCGGCTTCCCCGCATCGCCGCCGCTACCAGGTCTGCTGCTGCTGGGCATCCCCGCGGCGGGCCCCCGACGGGCCGCGCGCAGAGCTGCCGCCATCTCGCTAGGCGACGCGAGCGAATCCATGGACCGGATTCGCTCCTGGAGTGTTTTCGACAATGTCATGTTCACTGGCTACTACTAACTCCTAACGCCAGCGGTTCGGTCTTGACGAGTGAGTGGCGCGTGGGAGCTGACGACGCGGCGCTTCATGCGGTGCGGGTAGGCGCGAGTGGTCAAGCGTGTCAGGGATTATCTAACCTGGCGACGCACCGCGGGACGAGACAAGTGGGTCGGGTTAGATCTAGGGAGGCGAGCGAGTGCTGTGCTTGCGGAAAGTACGACTCCTTGCATGCCTGCCGGGCTGCTGCTGGTGGCTCGACTACGGCCGTGCGTGCCGCCTGCCAGGCGCGCTGCTGTCCTAAGCTACTATTGTCTCGCGTGCTACGTAGCGGGATAGAAAAGGGAAAAGTCGCAGCGGGTAAAACAAGGCGAAACGTCAATCTTTTCCAGGGTAACCTAATTGCTATGGCGGTCGCTCAGTACAGGCTTGAAGTCTCGCAATCCCTATGGGTCAGTCTTGGCGTGCTCCACCCATCTACATGCCCCTCTCTCCTCTCTTCCTAGAATTGTCTCCTGATTTTCACCTCGCCACGACTTGTCGCTTCACAATTCCGCCGTCAACAAGGGTGATGCTTCAGCACGAGGGTGCTTGCGTGGTGATCGGTGTGCGTGCTAAGTCACGAGCAACAGATGTGGCGGTCGGTCGGTGGGGTTTCTTGACGCACCCACCTACGTCACCCCGCTCCGGAGAGCTTGAGATGCCTCGTTGCGGCCAGCCATAACTCACGATTATCGCAAAACAGCCCCTACCATACCTCCACTCACGTAATGGGCATTGCAGCCCAGTTGAAACTGGCCCTGCTCAACTTGTGAAGATGGCCGCCCACCAGTTCGCCACTAAACCACACCCACAGAGCACTTTGCGCACGTCCACTAGAATTTCAAACACCAGGGCAGCACTCAAAGTCGTCCCGGACCGATCACCACTGCCATGGGTGCGAGACAATTGG
The DNA here is from genome assembly GCA_947471745.1 of Closterium sp. Naga37s-1. Lineage (NCBI taxonomy): Eukaryota > Viridiplantae > Streptophyta > Zygnematophyceae > Desmidiales > Closteriaceae > Closterium > Closterium sp. Naga37s-1. The sequence goes on from CANJKZ010000133.1 coordinate 4,694,978, forward strand.
CGAACAGCGCCTCGTGCCAAGACTGCAGCTTCGGAAAATGGCTCTCGAACGTAAACACCACGTCCTGCAACCAGTGGCTGTTCTAGAACGGAGGCCTGAGGCCTGTCCGAACCAAGATGGGAGGCCCGAACATCTGACATATTCTGACACTCTTAAGTTTCGCACGGATGATGGTGACACATCAAACGCTAACTAAGCCGTGCCACGACATTTTGCATCCGCGCCCTTCCAAATTTTGAACTTGACAGCAGACTTCGCGTCATCATGCGAATCGTTAACCGATTTAAACATTCGACAACTTGACCAGAACTGCGTTCTTGTATAACAGGTGCACTCATAAACAAATTAGATGGTGAAGTCCAATGGACGAGAGGTCATTACCGTACTAGAATCACATAACTAGTAAACCTATCATCAGAGAAAATTCCCCATAATAACTGTTACAATCCCACGGGGGACTTAGCGAGGATCTGCCTCGTGGATTACCGCAGGTAGTTTGCAGCCGAATTGGGATCAATGACACCTATCAAATGGATGTAAAATGACAGACGCGACCAAAGAAAATAATCAAAATATTTTATATAAGCTTACAAGGGAATACGATGATGTTGTTAATATAACCAAGAAATTGTAGTGGATAGGATAAAACTATCCAAGTGTATGAAGACAATAAAGTCTTAGAATGACCTTGTTTATATAAGTCGAAAGGAAACAAGATAATAAAGGTAGCATTACAAGGGAAATATATAGCATTCTGTCACAGTAATATTGTTATTACTGTATGTAGTTCTAGCTGTAGTGTAGTTATCCTAATTTCCTGCTTGGAGGTGTACCCCCTTTCCTCCCCTATTTGTACTTCACTCTCTATAGTGAAACCTCTCTTTCTTGCTCCAATTCTCTCGATAGTCATGCCTAGCCTAAACCCTAGGATGGCTCCTAGTCTCACCCTCTGACTACTATTCTGACACATTCGTAGCTAACCATGTGCTCTGAAGGGTACATTCCCATCCCATATTTACTGTTTTGCATTGCTATAGTAACCGCGACTACTGCGATACTCGACAGTTACCATGTTGCAGCGTGTAGTTTCCGATCACAGTTGCGGGGTGGTCAATAGTCGCGACCATTGACTGTTGACCTTCGGGTGGCTGTTGACCTTCGCTTGCTCTTGTTGAATAGTAAGGGTAGGGCCTAGGCTTAGTGGCCTAGGCCAAAGGGAGTCGAGAGAGTTTAGCCAAAAGGAGGATGAGTTCACTATTGAGCGAGGTACAAATAGCAAACAAAGCATGCAAAGAAGGTGCACCACCAACAAGTTTATAATAACTACACTAACTACAGCTACAGGCAGTTACAGATATATTCTAACAGCTCTATATGAGCTAACACGATACTCTTAGAAATAGGAATGATAGACTAGTAAGGCATTAGGGTACAAGTGTCGAGAGAGTTGTGTTGTACCCTAAACAAGGTACCACACTGCAGCCTAACAGAACTAATATCATATGAACATGTTTTGACACACCCCCATAGGCGAAGTGGGGGAAAACAAGTGCTCACAAGACCAGTTTAGAGAAGAAGCTAAGTAGAGAAAAACTCAAGGTGGATCTCAAGATCACCACACATTTTGAGCACAAGCAAGCGGCCACAAGGCCAGTTCACATGCAAAGTTTATAATAGCAATTGCAGTACACTGATCACAACCTAGCAAGTGCAAACATGAAGGTATAATAATATATATCAGAGTACAACAAGTGCAAGGCAAGATCAAGAGACAAGCAGGTGAGGCAGACTGGGCACAAGCCCAAGATAAGTGCAGAAATGCTGATGATCACTAGACCCAAGGGCCTTGGTGAAGACATCTGCAGTGTTGGCCTAAGTGGCCACGTGAGCAAGACGAAGATGACCACGCTACTGTAGCTCTCGCGTGAGGAAGTAACGGAGAGCAATGTGCTCCAGTCTCTGGTCCGGACACAAGGCAATCATGGCCTTGTTGTCGACGTACTCAACTAGAGGAGAACGAGGCCGCTCACCCAAGTCGTGTCAGAATGTCATATTTGTCTAGCCTGCAGTGGGGTACTCAATAGTGAGTACAGCCCAATCTAGGGTTTCCTATATGTACTCAACTGCTTACTAGTGCAACCATTCTCTCCATCCATTCCTCAATTCTCTCACATGGTATAGAGCTGGTTCGATTCCTTCTAGGGCCCACCACTACAACTTTTTTTTTTCCTTACCTGCCCGAGGCGCGCGTCGCGCCTGCCCTTCGAGGCCTTTGGTGGCCCGTCGCTGCCCCTTCCCGGCCCTTAGTGGCCCCTCGTAAGGCCCTTCGCGGCCCCCCTTTAGCGACCCGTCGCGACCCTTCGCGGCCCCCTTTCGCGACCCGTCGCGGCCCTACGCGGCCCCCTTTGCGGCCCCTTAACGGCCCCGTCGCGGCCCCCTTGCGGCCCCTTAACGGCCCTGTCGCGGCCCCCCGTCGCAGGCCCCCGTCGCGCCCCCCCCCCCCCCCTCCCCTCGTCGCGGCCCCCCCGTCGCGGCCCCCCGTTGCGGCCCCCCGTCGCGCCCCCCCCGTCGCGGCCCCCCGTCGCGGCCCCCCGTCGCGGCCCCCCGTCGCGGCCCCCCGTCGCGGCCCCCCGTCGCGGCCCCCCGTCGCGGCCCCCTGTCGCGGCCCCCCGTCGCGGGCCCCTCGTCTCGGCCCTGCCCCGTCGCCCTGCACGCCCCTGTCCCGGACCTGTCGCGGCCCTGCCCCGACCCTGTCGCGGCCCTGTCGCGGCCCTGCCCCGGCCATGCCCCGACCCTGCCCCGGCCCCGCCCCCCTCATGCCTGTCGCGGAGCACCGGGGGCCCGCGCACCGCCCCCCGGCCCCCCTCCAGGTCGCCACGAAAGGCGACGGGAGGGGCGACCTGGGGGGCCGCGCGTCGCCCCTTCTTCCGCCTGTTCTGGCGCCCTGGGAGGCCGCGCGTCGGCCCCCGTAACCCCCCCCCCCCCGTAACCTCCCTACCCGCCATCCCGCCCTGCCCTGTGTTAGGGTTTGGGGGTGGCGAGTAGGGGGTGGCGGGTGTGTGGCATCACCTGCTCCTCCTCCTACTTCGTCTCCCACTTCTGCAGCTGCCGCTGAGGGGGGTGGGTGTGTGGGAGCCGATGGAGTGGTGCTAGGGGGTGGAGTGTGAGTGAATCTAGAGGTGTAGCAGGGGGTGTGTGAAAGGGGGGGTGGGATAGTTTGGGGAGGTTGAAGGGGGGTGGCCGCCGTGAAGCCCGCAGCTCCAGTCGCCCGTGAGACCGTTGCGCCAGTCGCCCGTGAGCCCGTTGCGCCAGTCGCCCGTGAGCCAGTTGCTCCAGTCGCCCGTGAGTCCGTTGCTCCTGCCGCTCAGAGTTAGCCGCGGAGCCAGTTACTCCAGTAGCCCGTGTGCCAGTTGCTCCAGTTGCCAGTGTGCCAGTTGCTCCAGTTGCCCGTGTGCCAGTTGCTCCAGTTGCGCCGTGTGCCAGCAGCTTCAGCTGCCGCCCACTACCTCCTCTCCTCTCATAGTCCCTCCTCCTCCACACTTGCCCTCTGTGATAGCTTCTAGCTTTGCTTACTATTATTGTGAACTATTGCTTGCTTACTTGTGCTCAGAATGTGTGGTGACATTGTGATCCACCCTGAGCTTGTCTTTTGTTTTGCTTTGCTTCTTGTGCTGATTACACCCCACTTTGGCTATGGGGGTGTGTCAAAATGTCATATTTGTCTAGCCTGCAGTGGGGTACTCAATAGTGAGTACAGCCCAATCTAGGGTTTCCTATATGTACTCAACTGCTTGCTAGAACAACCATTCTCTCCATCCATTCCTCAATTCTCTCACAAGTCGGTCAGAAGGTAGGTCAGCCATCGGAGCTCCTGTGCAGCCATAGCCCCAGCGTAGACCTCGACCTCACAGCTGGAACTAAGCACAAAAGACGAGTGAGTGGACCTCCACGAATCAGAACCAGCACCGAGGCTGAAGCTGTACCCCTGTGTCGACCGGTGAGTCATCTGGTCGTCAGCCCAAGAAGCGTCTGACTGACCGTCGAGAACAATTGAACCCTGTCCTCCAAGCACAAGCCCCATGCCCGATGTACTGCACAAGTAGCGCAGTACCCTCTTCGCAGCATCCCAGTGCACCTTTCGGTGTCTACCGAGAGCCACGTAGAGAGCCAGGAGGCTGAGAGGGTACGCAAGGTCAGGTCGTGTGCATGTCATCAGGTACATGAGGCAACCCACAAGCTCTGGGTACAGACCACTCGGCTCTACGGACTCATCCGAAGGTGGAGCTGAGAGCGAGTGGCCTATGGCGAGGACCACGAGAAGTCGAAGCGCTGAAGGACCTGGTGCACCATGTGTGACTGAGTGAGGGTGATGGTGCGCCGAGCTCTGTCCCGGGTGATCTGCAAGCCAAGATAGCTCCGCAACTCACCCAGGTCGGTGCAGGCGTGTCTCTCCTGCAGCTTCGCCTTCACTAGGCCCTGTGCCTCAGTGTCAGCAGTAGCAAAAAACAAGTCATCTACGTACACGAGGACGTAGAACGGCGGTAGAGAAGTGTCTGTGCGCAGAAACAATGAAGGTTCAGCAGTTGAGGGAACGAAGCCAAGAGCCGCAAGTGTAGTCCTCAGTGTGTCGTGCCACTCATGGGGCGCCTGACGTAGACCGTAGACGGGTCGCTGAAGACTCCTCTAGGTACCCTCAGGAAACGACCCAGTGAAGCCACGAGGGCGGCGCGACCTGATAGCCTCGTGAAGGCTGCCCTGCAGGAAAGCTGTCGAGAAGTCGAGGGAGTGCAGCTCGTAGTCGCGCTGTGCTGCTACGTGCAGTAGCACCCGAAGAGTGGTCATCTTCGGGGTGGGGGAGAAGGTCTGGAAGAAGTCAACCCCCTCACGCTGACTGAAGCCCCGTGCAACGTAACACGCCTTGAAGGCAGGCGGAGAACCCAGCGGCCGCTTCACTCTGAAAATCCACATGCCATCGACTATGTTCGCCTCAGGTGGGGGAACCTTATCGACGTAGGTGCATGTGGACTTCCATGATGCCATCTCTGCGTCCATGGCTATCTGCCACTGAGAGGAGTACGGACCTGTGATCGCCTCTGTGTAGGATCGCAGGGTCGGGATGTCCAGTGCATCCAACTCTCCCTAAGGGCAAAGTAGCGTGGACGCGAGATGAGGTGCAGCGGCCGCTAGGCACTCCAACTCGAAGTGCCAGTCCTCAAGGACGTCACAGCCAAGGGCAAGCTCACCCCTGACGGACGGAGGACAGGGAGAGTCAAAGACAAGACTCGCAGCGTAGTCAAGGTGGCACAAAGCAGCAAATTCAACAAGCTCAGAAACTAAGGCAGACGCAGCAGCAGACTCAAAGGAAGGGCCAGTCACAACCATGGCAAGGAGATGTATGACACTAGGACTAGCAGCACGAGGAAGGTCAGACCCAGGGTCAAGAACATGAGGAAGAGAAGACGCGGGAGGTGACGGCAGGACAACACGCTGTGGAATAGAGGAAGGACGAGGTTCCATGATGTGTGTGCCAGGGACAGGAGGAGGACGAGGACACACAGCACGACGAGCACAGACAGGCGTGACAGGACGCGACTAAGGCTCTCGACGCTCAGTGAGGGACTCTGTCACCGCAGTGTGTGCAGCAGGAGCAGGCAGTGGGGAGTGAGGCAGTAGCTGTGGCTGAGTCTGGTCAGGCGGTGGAAACAGTAATGGAGGAGTAGTGCCAGCAAGAGGGAACTCAGCAACAGCAGGCGGGAGACTGAGAAGGTGACTAAGCGCAAAGTGCTGCGGCTGACTAGTTGCACCCCCAGAACCTCCAGCTCCAGTAGCAACAGCAGCACCTCCAGTGTCAGCACCGCCAGGACCTCCAACTCCAGGACCAACATCACTAGCACCTCCAGGGCCAGTACCACCAGTACCTCCAGCTCCAGCACGACCAGCCCCGCCACCGGGGCTGCCCCACCGGACAGCCCACTCTCGAAGCCGCTCCGGCGAGAGAGGCTCCTGTCGACGTGAGACAGGACCATCCGCAGCAGCACCCACAGCAGCAGCACCTCCAGCACCAGTACCTCCAGCACCAGCACCTGTCAGAACATTATAGCTTATACATTTGTGTAGGCTGTAGTGGGGTAACCCATAAGGGGTACAACCCAATTAGGGTTAGTACTTGTACCAAACTGTTTGCTAGTTCATTCATTCTCGTTCGTTACTTTGATATGGAATCAAAGCAGGTTCCTTGGGCCCACCACCTGCTACGCTGCTAGTACCCCCCCTAGGCCCGTCGCTCCTAGCCTACGCGGCCCGTCGACCCCTAGCCCGCGGCCCGTAGGCCCCTAGCCCCGCGCCCGGCCCCGTTCCTAGCCCGCGCCCAGCCCCGTTGGCCCTTAGCCCCGCGCCCGGCCCCGTACCTAGCCTGCGCCCGGCCCGTACCTAGCCCGCGCCCGGCCCGTACTTAGCCCGCGCCCAGCCCATACCTAGCCCGCGACCGGCCCGTACCTAGCCCACGATCGGCCCGTACCTAGCCCGCACCCGGCCCTGTACCTCGCCCGCGCCCGGCCCGGTCCCTAGCCCAGCGCCAGGCCCCGTCCCTCGTTAGCGCCCGGCCCCGTACCTAGCCCGCGCCCGGCCCATACCTAGCCCGCGCCCGGCCCGTACCTAGCCCGCGACCGGCCCGTACCTAGCCCGCGACCGGCCCGTACCTAGCCCGCGACCGGCCCGTACCTAGCCCGCGCCCAGCCCCGTCTCTCGCCCGTGCCTGGCCCCGTACCTAGCCTGCGCCCGGCCCGTACCTAGCCCGCGCCCGACCCGTACCAAGCCCGCGCCCGGCCCCGTCCCTCGCCCAGCGCCCGGCCCCGTCTCTCGCCCGCGCCCGGCCCCGTAACTAGCCCGCGCCCAGCCCGTACCTAGCCCGCGCCCAGCCCGTACCTAGCCCGCGCCCAGCCCCGTACCTAGCCCGTGCTCGGCCCGTACCTAGCCCACGCCCGGCCCCGTCCCTCGCCCAGCGCCCGGCCCCGTCCCTCGCCCAGCGCCCGGTCCCGTACCTAGCCCGCGCCCGGCCCGGTCCCTAGCCCCGCCCGGCCCCGTACCTAGCCCGCGCACAGCCCCGTCCCTAGCCCAGCGCCCGGCCCCGTACCTAGCCCAACGCCCGGCCCGGTCCCTAGCCGCGCCCGGCCCTGTACCTAGCCCAACGCTCGGCCCTGTACCTCGCCTGCGCCCGGCCCCATACCTCGCCCGCGCCCGGCCCTGTCCCTAGCCTGCGCCCGCCCCCCCCCCCCCCCCCCCACCCTACTGTCACTGCTGCTACTGCTACAGTTGCTACTGCTGCTGCTACTGCTATCCTGCGTGCTGCACAGCTATGGCTTTGTTTCGGGTTCGCACGTTTGATCATGAGGGCAGACCAGTTCAGTTTGACACGTGGCTAGACGACCTGCAGCTGTACCTACTGAGCGATTCTAAGGACAGTGTCTCGCTGTTTGACCTAGCGTCAGGCGCCGCTACTGCCCCTCCCGCCACAGCTGACAATTCGACTCGCTCACAGTGGCTTACTCGTGACGCTGCTGCCCGCTTAGCCATTCGCAACCACCTGCCATTAGCTGAATGCGCTCACTTCGGACAGCACAGGACAGCGCAGGCACTGTACGACGCTGTAGTCGCTCGCTACTCCTCCCCTGCCACTGCTGCTCTAGGCCGCCTTCTTCTTCCCTACCTGTTCCCGGAGCTGTCCGCCTTTACCACAGTCAAGGACCTTGTTTCCCACCTTCGCGCTGGTGACGATCGCTACCACGCTGCCGTTCCTGCTGAGTTCCTTGACAGGAACCCGCCCCCGATGTACATCACTCTCTACTTTATAGTCACCCGCCTCCCTGATTCTCTGCCCTCTGTCAGGGACCACTTCCTCTCTCTTGACCCCACCTCCATCACTGTTGACCTCCTCGAGCAGCATCTCCTCGCAGCTGAGACTAGTGCAATTGCTGTAGGTGCTGCTCGTGGCACTCCGCGTCCGCCCTTCTTTGAGGGGTGTTCCCCCTCCCCCCTTGCCCCCTCCTATGCCTCTGCTGCTGCTGCAGACGTCTCTGTTCCTGAGGACGTCGGGGCTGCTTCTGCTAGTGCGAAGCGCCGCAGCAGCAAGGGCAAGGGTGGCCGGGGTGGTGGAGGTGGCAGCGGGAGTGGTGGTGGCTGTAAGAATCAGCAGTTGAAAGTTAGAAACAAGAAAGAGGGGTTTCACTAGCAGGCAGTTGAGTACATATAGGAAACCCTAAATTGGGCTGTATTCGCTATTGAGTACCCCACTGCAGGCTAGACAAACATAACATTCTGACACACCCCCATAGCCAAAGTGGGGTGTAATCAGCACAACAAGCCAAACAAAACAAGCTCAGGGTGGATCACGACGTCACCACACATTCTGAGCACAAGTACAAGAAGCAACAGTTTATAGTTCACAAATATAAGCAAAGCTAGAGGCAGTCACAGACGGTAAGTGAGGAGGAGGAGGGACTGTGAGAGGTGAGGAGATAGGAGACGACAGGTGAAGCTGCAGAAACACGGGCAACAGGAGCGGCGCGCACTGTGGCTACCGGAGATTGTAGCCTCCGGACTACTGGAGTAACTGGCTCTGTGGCTAACTCTGAGCGGCAGGAGCAACGGACCCACGGGCGACTTGCGCAGCAGGCTCGCTGGGCTACCGGAGATTGTAGCCTCCGGACTACTGGCGCTGCTGGCGACACGACGGCTGCCTCCGCCCAACCTCCCTCTAACTGTCTCACCCCCTTTTTACCCACCCCCTGCTGCACCCCTAGTTTCACTACTCACACTCCACCCCCTAGTACCACTCCGTCGGCTCCCACATACCCACCCCCCTCAGCGGCAGCTGCAGCAGTGGGAGACGGAGGAGGAGGAGGAGCAGGGGAGGCCGCACACACCCTGCACCCCCATACTCGCCACCCCCAAACCCCAACACAGGGCAGGACCGCAGCAGAGGCGGCAGCAGGGCAGGGCCGCAACGAAGACGGGGGCAGGGCCGCGACTGAGCAGGGCCGGGCAGGGCCGGGCAGGGCAGGGCAGGGCCGCGACGAAGACGGGAGGGGCCAACGCGCGGCCCCCCAGGGTGCCGTGACGGGCGACAGAAGGGGCGACGCGCGGCCCCCTTAGGTCGCCTCGACAGGCGACGGGAAAAGGGGGTGGGCGGGGGGGGGGGGGGGGGGTGCGCGGGCCCCCGGTGCGCTGCGACAGGCGACGAAACCGCCGCACGCCTCGGGGCGCACGACGGGCAGGGCACCTTCGCGCGCCACGGGGCACAAGACGGGCAGGAAGGGCGTCGCGCGCTCTGCAGGGCGGCGCGACGGGCAGAAAGTCGCCGCACGCTAGTGGCGCGCGGCGGGAAGAAAAAAATGCCTCGCGCGACGAGCACGCGGCAGACAGGAAACAGCGTGCGCCCGAGGCGCGCGATAGGCAGGACATCAGCGGAAGATAACGGTGGGCCCATGCACAGGATCGACCCAGAAGGGTCGACCTGCTCTGATAGCATGTCAGAATCAGCAGTTGAAAGTTAGAAACAAGAAAGAGGGGTTTCACTAGCAGGCAGTTGAGTACATATTGGAAACCCTAAATTGGGCTGTACTCGCTATTGAGTACCCCACTGCAGGCTAGACAAACATAACATTCTGACAGTGGGGGCAGCAGTGGAGGTGGTGGAGGCGGTGCGACTGTTGGCGGGAGTGGGGGCTCTGGTGGCGGTGGTGGAGGCAGCTGTGGGAGTGGCGGCAGTGGAGGCGGTGGGACTGGTGGCGGTGGGACTGGCGCTCGGCGTGTCGGTTCTGGGGGTGGCCAGCATCAGCAGCAGCAGCGTCGGAGCGAGACCCCGTCTCTCCAGCAGCTTCGTGAGTGGTTTCTGCGTGGGGCGTCTAGGGGTAGTTGCCCGTATGTCATTCGCACGGGTGACCATGCTGGTCAGACTTGCGGGCGGCTCCACACTCAGCAACGCTGCTTCTCCCGCCTCGACGACGCTTGGCGTGCTGAGTTTGGTGACGACGTCGAGCTCCCTCGCTGGGCAGATCTGCTTAAGTCTAGGATTGCTATTTTTGACCTAGACTTTGATGCTATTCTTTCTGCAATGTATGCTTTGTCTGTTAGTGCTGAGGGTGACTGTTACCGGTGTGTGCCGCCTGACCCAGGTATAGCTGCTGCTGCTCTAGGTGCTAGTGAGTCTAATACTCTCCCTGGTACTGCGCGTGCTGAGGCCTTGCACACTTTCACGTTGGACTCCGGCGCCTCGCGCTGTTTCTTTCGTGACAGCACCACCCTCAATCCTCTTCCTGCACCTGTCCCGGTCCGACTGGCTGACCCCTCCGGGGGACCGGTCGTGGCCCGTTCCTCCACTGTCCTCCCGTGTCCGGCGGTTCCGTCTGGCTCACTGTCAGGTCTTCACCTCCCCTCATTCTCTACGAACTTGGTGAGTACCGCTGCCCTCGAGGATGCGATGGTCACTACCACCACTCCTGGGGGTCAGCGTGTGTCGATCTGCACGTGCACACGGATGGGGCGTCACCACGTTCGCTCGTCGGCTAGGGTCGAGTCTGTACACACTCACTACCGAGCCTTCTCAGGTTGCTACGTCTGCTCAGGTGTCCGCGTCAGGCCAGGTAGTCACCTCGTGGCACCACCGTCTGGGTCACCCCTCCCTGCCTCGCCTTCGTGGCATGCACTCTCGTCTTCTTGTCTCTGGCCACCCCAGGTCCCTGCCTCCCCTGCCGCCCTCGCCTGCCCCGCCCTGCCTCCCTTGCGTCGAGGGGCAGCAGCGCGCCGCTCCTCACTCCTCCTCGTTTCCCCCGACGTCTGCTCCCCTGCAGACTCTCCACAAGGACGTGTGGGGCCCAGCCCGCGTCAGTGCACAGAGCCGCGAGTGCTGGTAGTTGACGACTACACGCGGTACACCACGGTCTTCCCCTTGCGCAGCAAGGGTCAGGTCGTTGATGTCTTGATCCCTTGGATCCGCACAGTCCGTCTCCAGCTCCGCGAGCGCTTCGGCCAGGACCTTCCTATCCTGCATCTTGACTCTGACAGAGGTGGTGAGTTCTCCTCCACCCTCTTGCGGGACTTTTGTCGTGGGGAAGGCATTCTCCATTCGTTCACGCTTCCGGACTCCCCTCAGCAAAATGGGATTGCTGAGCGCCGCATTGGCTTAGTCATGGAGGTCGCTCGTACCTCCATGATCCATGCGGCCGCTCCCCATTTTCTGTGGCCGTTTGCGGTCCGGTACGCTGCGCATCAGCTCAGCCTCTGGCCCCGTGTCTCCTTGCCGGAGACCTCGCCCACACTGCGTTGGACGGGGGAGGTTGGCGATGCGTCGGTGTTCCGGGTCTTGGGATCTCGTGCCTTTGTTCGCGATACGTCCGCGGACAAGCTCTCCGCCCGTGCTATCCCCTGTGTCTTCCTTGGCTTTGTCCCCGACGCGCCTAGTTGGCAGTTTTACCACCCCACCTCGCGCCGTGTCTTCCCTTCTCAGGACGTCATGTCTGATGAGTCGGTTCCCTTTTACCGCCTCTTCCCCAACTGCTCTGCCCCTCCCCCGCCCTCGCCGCTCTTCCTTGATCCTGCGCTGCCCTCAGGTGTGTCTCAGGTAGACCCGATCCCTGGTCCTGCGCCTGTTCATGTAGCTGTCGACTCAGGTGCTGCTCGAGGTGCTGCGTCTGGGGGTGCGGAGCCTGGGGGTGCGGACTCTGAGGGTGCTGAGACTGGGGGTGCTGAGCCTGGGGGTGTTGAGACTGGGGGTGATGAGCCTGGGGGTGTTGCGACTGGGGTTGGTGAGCCTGAGGGTGCTGAGCCTGAGGGTGTTGAGCCTGGGGGTGCTGCTTCGGAGGGTGCGGAGTCTAGAGGAGCGGAGCCTCAGGGTGCTACTTCGTCTGGAGGTTCTGCTGGTGCTTCGCCGAGACTGTCTCCGCAGCAGTTGCGTGAGTGGTTTGTTTGGCATACGCACCTTCGGAGTGGAGCTTCTGGAGCTCGAGGTGCTGCGCTGCTGGAGCTGGTGTTACTGGAGGTACTGCGACCACTGGTCCTGGAGGTGCTCGTACCCGGGATACTGGAGCTGCCGGGACTTGTGGTGTTGACGGTGATGGAGCTGGAGACCTTACGGAGTCTGGAACTTCTGGCGCTGGTGGCGCTGGAGCTGGAGGAGCTGGAGTTTGTGGCCCTGGCGCAGGAGGCGCTGGAGTTGGAGACCCTGGTCTTGGAGGTGCAGGAGCTGGAGGAGCTGGAGCTGGTGACCCTGGTGGCACTGTGCGGCCACGACCGTACTTCGTTCCCCTGCTCCAGCAGGTTCTTGGTACCCCGCCTTCTGCTGCCCTTACTCCTCCCCTCCTGTGTCCCCCGCCTGACCAGTTGGAGCCGCCGTTACAGCCGGCCTCTCCGCTGCCTGCTCCGACTCCTTACACTGAGTAGTCCGGCGCTCTTACCGAGCGTCGTGAGCCTGCTTCTCGTCCTGTCTCGCCTGTTCGCACTGCTCGTCGCGTTCCTCATTCGCGTCCTCCTCCTGTACCTGGCACGCACGCTATGACCCTTCGTCCTTCCTCTGTTCCTCTACGTGTTCCTCTGCCAGCTCCTCCTGTGTCCTCTTTTTCCTGCTGTCCCTGACCCTGAGTCTGACCGCGCTCCTGCTGCCAGTCCCACTGTCTCTCGTCTCCTCGCCACTGCTGTCACTGACCCTTCTTTTGAGTCTGCTGCTGCGTCTGCTCTCGTTGCTGAGCTGCTTGACTTTGCTGCTGCCTGCCATCTGGACTACACCACTGCTCTGGTTGCTGAGTCTGCGTCTGCCAGTCCTCCGTCCGTTGGGGATGAGTGTGCTCTTGGCACGGACGTCCTTGAGGACAGGCAGGAGGACTTTGAGTGTCTTGCAACTGTTGTACCTCGTTCCGCTTCCATGCTGCTTGCCCCTGAGGGAGACCCGGATGCTCCAGACATCCTGACCCCGCGCTCTTACGCAGAGGGGATTACGGGTCCTTACTCCTCTCAGTGGCAGGCAGCCATGGATGCCGAGATGGCATCCTGGAAGTCCACAGGCACCTACGTCGATGAGGTTCCCCCACCTGGGGCGAACATAGTCGATGGCATGTGGATCTTCAGGGTGAAGCGGCCGCCGGGTTCTCCGCCTGCCTTCAAGGCGCGTTACGTTGCTAGAGGCTTCAGTTAGCGACAGGGAGTTGACTACTTCCAGACCTTCTCCCCCACCCCGAAGATGACTACTCTTCGGGTGTTGCTGCACGTCGCTGCTCAGCGTGACTACGAGTTGCACTCTCTGGACTTCAGCGCAAATTTCCTGCAGGGCAGCCTGCACGAGGAGATCTGGTTACGCCGCCCACCTGGTTTCACTGAATCTTTTCCTGCAGGTACTCAGTGGAGTCTTCGGCGGCCAGTCTACGGTCTCCGCCAGGCGCCTCGCGAGTGGCACGACACACTGAGGACTACACTTGCGGCTCTTGGGTTCGCTCCTGCTACTGCTGACCCGTCGCTGTTTCTACGCACCGACACCTCGCTGCCGCCGTTCTACGTCCTTGTCTACGTCGACGACCTCGTCTTTGCCACTGCTGACACTGAGGCACTGACTCTTGTGAAGTCCGAGCTGCAGAAGAGACACGCCTGCACTGACCTGGGTGAACTGCGCAGCTATCTTGGCTTGCAGATCACCCGGGACAGAGCTCGGCGCACCATTACCCTGACTCAGTCACACATGGTGCACCAGGTCCTTCAGCGCTTCGGCTTCCAGATCTCCTCGCCACAGCCCACTCCTCTGTCTACCAGCCACTCGCTCTCAGCTCCACCTTCAGACGAGTCTGTAGAGCGGAGTGGTCCGTACCCAGAGCTTGTGGGTTGCCTCATGTACCTGATGACGTGCACACGACCTGACCTCGCGTACCCTCTCAGTCTCCTGGCTCGCTACGTGGCTCCCGGCAGGCACCGAAAGGTGCACTGGGATGCTGCAAAGAGGGTAATGCGTTACTTGTGTAGTACGTTGGGCATGGGGCTCGTACTTGGAGGACGGGGTCCAGTTGTCCTCACCGGTCACGCAGACGCCTCTTGGGTTGACGACTCAGCTACGCAGCGGTTGTCACAGGGTTACACCTTCAGTTTTGGTTCCTGCTTTGTTTCTTGGCGGTCTACCCGCTCGTCTTTGGTTCTCAGCTCCAGTTGTGAGGCTGAGATATACGCCGGGGCCATGGCTGCTCAGGAGCTACGCTGGCTCACCTACCTGCTGACCGACTTGGGAGAGCAGCCTCGTTCGCCTCCAGTCCTATACGTAGACAACAAGGCCATGATTGCCTTGTGTCAGGAGCACAGACTGGAGCACAGAACGAAGCACATCGCTCTGCGATACTTCCTTGCTCGAGAGTTGCAGCAGCGTGGCCAGCTTCGTCTTGCATACGTGGCCACTCGGGCCAACACTGCTGATGTCTTCACCAAGGCACTTCCGCCTGGTGATCATCAGCGCTTTGTTACTGTGTTAGGCCTTGTGCCTACTTTGCCTCACTTGCTTACTACTTGACTCTTTTTGTACTGTGATCTATATATGTACCTGCATGCTTGCACTTGCTAGGGTATGATCACTGTATTGTTTGTTCTCTTTATATAACTCTGCATGTGAACTGGCCTTGTTGCCCTTTGTTTGTGCTCGGACTGTGTGGTGACTTTGTGATCCACCCTGAGCTTGCTTTGCTTTTCTTGACTGGTCTTGTGACCACTTGTTCTCCCCACTTTGCCTATGGGGGTGTGTCAGAACATTATAGCTTATACATTTGTGTAGGCTGTAGTGGGGTAACCCATAAGGGGTACAACCCAATTAGGGTTAGTACTTATACCCAACTGTTTGCTAGTTCATTCATTCTCGTTCGTTACTTTGATAGCACCTCCAGCACTTCCAACGCCAGGAACACCGACACTAGCACCTCTAGGGCCAGTACCTCGAGTACCTGCAGCTCTAGCACGTCCAGCGCCACCACCAGGACTGCCGCAACGGACAGCCCACTCGGAAAGCTGCTCCGGCGAGAGAGTCTCCTACCGGCGTGCACCAGCACCACCAGAACCAGCACCACCAGAACCTCCAGCAGCAGCACCTCTAGCACCCCCAGAGTCACCACCCCCAGCAGCTCCAAAGTCCACAGCCACGGGCTGCAGAGGTGGTGAAGATGGCCGAGGCGGAAAACCAGGAGGGACGGCCAGGCGCGCGGAGCGGCGAGGGACCACGGTGTTGGCACCAGTCGAGTCACCCCCCTCAGCTGGGCCAGAGGTGTCAGAGGAGACCTCAAATGGCTCAACCAAGGGGGGTGAGTCTACCTGAGACACACCTGAGGGAGCAGAACCAGGAGGAGGGAGGGAGGCTACCTTGGGGGAGTCCACCTACAGGGAGAGCGGTGGGAGGGGTACCGGGGAACTGCGGTGGGGGTGAAGACGGTAGAAGCAGACTGACTCGTCAAAAGTGACGTCGCGGGAGGACAGCATACGACGAGAGCCCGGGTGGTAAAACTGCCTGGGCGGTGCGTCGGTGGGAAAGCCAAGGAACACGCACCGAAGAGTGCGTGGGGAGAGCTTGCCTGCAGGCAGATCACGAACAAGAGAGGGGGAACCCCAGACCCGAAACGCCGGCGCATCACCAACCTCACCCGTTCACCGCAAACTGGGGGAGGTCTTCGGGTGGGAGACACGGGGCCAGAGGTTGAGCTGATGCGCGGCGTATCGGACCGCAAACGGCCACAGAAAATGGGGAGCAGCCGCATGAATCATGGAGGTGCGAGCAACCTCCATGACCAAGCTGATGCGACGCTTGGCAATCCCATTCTGCTCTGGAGAGGCTGGAAGCGTGAACCACTGGCGGATGCCCTCAGCACCACAGGATTCCTCTAGGAGGCGGGAAGAAAACTCACCACCTCGGTTAGAGTGCAGCCACAGGACCGGAAGGTCCTGGCGGAATCGAGTGCTGAGCTCGAGACGGACAGCACGGATCCAGCAAATCAAGACACCCCAGACGTCCGCATTGCTCTGCAAGGGGAAGACCATGGTGTAGCGCGTGTAGTCGTCGACAACGAGCAAAAAATAGCACTCGACACCCTGTCCAGTGATGCGAGTGGGGCCCCACACGTCCATGTGGAGGGTATGCAGAGGAGTCGTGGTAGGAGGAAACAAGGAGGAGTGAGGAGCGGCGCACTACCGCCCCTCGACGCAGGGAAGGCAGGGCGGTGCAAGCGACCTCGGAAGTGGGGGCAGGGACCTGGGGAGACCAGACACAAGGAGACGGGAGTGCACGCCACGCAGGTGTGGCAAGGAGGGGTGACCAAGACGGTGGTGCCAGAGGAGAGTCTGGTGCGTGAGGAGACGACACAAACAGGACGCAACAACCTCAACCGACGCAGCTACCTGACCCAACTCAGCGAACAGTACGGACTCAATAGTCAGCGTGTACAGACCAGACCTGGGCCTCCGAGTGAACGTGGCGAGGTGCTCACCAGTGCGGGAGTCCGTACAGATCGTCACAAGCTCTCCTCCAGGCTGGATGACAGTGACCCACTTGTCCTGGAGGACAGAGGTAGCCACCAAGTTCTTAGCGAACGCGGGGAGGTGGAGACCTGTGAGAGTACCTGAGGGGACTGCCGGACAAGGGAGAACAGTGGAGCCCCGTGCAACGACAAGGCCACCAGTGGGGTCAGCCAAAGTGACAGGAACCGAGACGGTGAGCGGCGTGACTGTGGTGCTGTAGCGAAAGAACAGCGAGACGTGCCTGAGTCTAGAGTGAAAGAGTGCAAGGCCTCCTCTAGCTTTGCACATGTGCTAGCCGGGTCACAAGCACCTAGACTAGTAGTCTCTACACCACCAGGTGCCTCCACACCCTCAGCACTAGCACCCCAAGTCCCTCCACCGGGGCTGCCCCACCTGACCGCCCACTCAGGACGCTGCTGTGGCAAAAGCAGCTTCCCCCGACAAGCACGGCTAGCTCCGCCACCAGGGCTGCCCCACGAGATGGCCCACTCGCGAAGCTGTTGTGCCGAGAAAGACTTCGGCACACTCGGCTGCCGCTGACGCGGGACAGTGAAAGTGGCCATGGTAGGCAGTATCAGTCAACAGTAACGGCTCAAGGGCTGAAGTAGCGACTGCAGCGGCGGTAGCTGGAATGGTAGGTGCAATGGCAGCAGTGGTAGGAGCAGTATCGGTGGCAACTTTAGGAGCGCGTGCAGGCGGTAGCAAGGGCGGCAGCGGCAGTTGGCATTAGTAGCAGGAAGGGGCGGCTCGGTAGGGCTGCTCAATTGGGCGGCTCAGTTTGGCAGCACGAAAGTAGCAGCAGCAGGCGCGCAAGCAGGACAGGGCAGGGCGCGAGTTGGTGGTGCAGCAATGCAGCAAGGGCAGGGCACGGGCGTGAGCGGGCGGCGCAAGGCAATGCGCGGGAGGCTCAGGCAGGGCGCATGCATGCGGCGTGAGCAATGCAACGCGTAGGGCAGCGGGCGGTGGGCCAGCAGCAGGCAGCAGCTGCGGATTGGCAAAGCAGCGCTGGCGGCGGCCAGGCAGGGCAGGGCAGCGCTGAGCAGCGCGTGCAGACAGGGAAGCAGTGGCAGCGGCCTGTAGCAGCAGCGGCAGTGGCCAGCAGCAGTGGCGGCAGCAGCAGGCAGTAGCTGCGGATTGGCAGGGCAGCGCTGGTGGCGGCCAGGCAGGGAAGGGCAGCGCTGAGCAGCACGTTCAGGCAGGGCAGCAGTGGCAGCGGCCAGTAGCAGCAGCGGCAATGGCAAATAGCAGTGGCGGCAGCAGCAGGCAGCAGCTGCGGATTGGCGGGGCAGCGTTGGCGGCGGCCAAGCAGGGCAGGGCAGGGCTGAGCAGCGTGTGCAGGCAGGGCAGCAGTGGCAGTGGCTAGTAACAGCAGCGGCAGTGGCCAGCATCAGTGGCGGCAGCAGCAGGCAGCAGCTGCGGATCGGCAGGGCGCGCAGGCAGGGCGCGCACAGGGCAGTGCTCGGGCAGCTCGCAGGTCGCCGGCGGAGCGCAGGGCAGGTGCGCGCGGGCTGTACGGGCTGCGTGCGGGCCTGGCGCGGGCTGTACAGGCTGCGCGTGGGCCTGGAGCGGGCTGTACGGGCTGCGCGCGGGCGGCACGCAGGCTGTAAGGGCTCTACGCGGGCGGCGCGCTGGTTGTACGGGCTGTACGCGGGCTGCGTGCGGGCTGTACGGTCTGCGCGCAGAAGGGCAGAGAAGGGCAGTGCAAAAGCGCTGGGCAGGGCAGAAACGTCGGGCAGGGCAGGGAAAAAAAAACGAACGCCGGGCAGGAACATAACTAATTTGGCGGGCCCTTAAAAAAGAAACGGTCCTAGAACAACACCTACTCCGAAACCATGTTAGAACTAGGGATGATAGACTAGTAAGGCATTAGGGTACAAGTGTGTCAAAATGTTATATAGCTTATATTGTGTAGGCTATAGTGGGTTAGTACTTGTACCCAACTCTTTCATAGTTCATTCATTCTCGTTCACTCTTTCCGACATGGTTTCAGAGCAGGTCCCTTCCTAGGACCGCATTTTTTTGGGCCCACCACCTGCTGCCCTGCTAGCCACACTCGACCCTAGGCCCTGGCCCGTAGCCTCGCGCCCGTCGCCCCTAGGCCCCGGCCCGTCGCCCCTAGCGTAGGCCCGTCGCACCTTGGCGTCGCCCATCGCCCCTAGCCTCGGCCCCTTGGCCCCTAGCGACCCGTCGCCCCTAGCGTAGGTCCAGGCCCCGCGGCCCGTCGACCCGTCGCCCCTAGCCTCGCGACCCCCCGTCGCCCTGTCCCCCGTTGCGACCCATCGCCCCGTCGCCCCAAGCCTTGCCCCCCCCCCTCGGCCCCTAGCGACCTGTCGCCCCTATCGTAGGCCCAGGCCCCGCGGCCCGTCGACCCGTCGCACCTAGCCTCGCGACCCCCCTGTCGCCCTGTCACCCGTTGCGACCCGTCGCCCCGTCGCCCCAAGCCTCGGCCCCCCTCCTCGGCCCCTAGCGACCCGTCGCCCCTAGCGTAGGCCCAGGCCCCGCGGCCCGTCGACCCGTCGCCCTAGCCTCGCGACCCCCATCGCCAGTCGCCCTTCGCGACTCCTGTCGCCCGTCGCACCCTGTCGCCCGTTGCGACCTGTCGCCCCAAGTCTAGGCCCAGGCCCCGCGGCCCGTCGCCTCTAGCCTAGGCCCAGGCCCCGCGGACTCCCGTCGCCCCTAGCCTAGGCCCCACGGCCCAACCCTCCCTCGACCCCTCGGCCCCTTCGTACTAGGCCCCTAGGCCCCTCAGCCCCTCGGCCCCTTCGACCTCGGCCCCTCGGCCCCTTGGCCCCTAGGCCCCTTCGTACTTGGCCCCTAGGCCCTTCGGCCCCTCGGCCCCTAGGCCCCTTGGCCCCTCGGCCCCTAGGCTACTCGGCCCCTCGGCCCCTTCGACCTCGGCCCCTTGGCCCCTAGGCCCCTTGGCCCCTCGGCCCCTTGGCCCCTCGGCCCCTCGGCCCCTCGGCCCCTTGGCCCCTAGACTACTCGGCCCCTCGGCCCCTTCGACCTCGGCCCCTCGGCCCCTTGGCCCCTAGGCCCCAGGCCCCTCGGCCCCTTGGCCCCTCGGCCCCTAGGCCCCTTCGTATTTGGCCCCTCGGCCCCTCGGCCCCCCCCTTCTTATTTGGCCCCTCGGCCCCTCGGTCACCCTTCGTACTCGGCCCCAGGCCCCTCGGCCCCTAGAACCCAGGCCCCTCGGCCCCTTGGCCTCTCTGCCCCTGCTACTGCTACTGCTGCTACTACTGCTGCTACTACTGCTACTGCTACTACTGCTACTGCTACTGCTGCTACTGCTGCTCCTGCGTGCTGCGCCACTATGGCTTCGCTTCGAATTCTCGTGTTCGATCATGAGGGTAGACCGGTTCAGTTTGACACGTGGCTCGACGACCTGCAGCTGTACCTACTGAGCGATTCTAATGACAGTGTGTCGCTATTTGACCTCGCGTCAGGTGCCGCTACTGCCCCTCCCGCCACAGCTGACAGTGCGACTCGCTCCAAGTGGCTTACGCGCGACGCTGCTGCACGCTTCGCCATTCGCAACCACCTGCCGTTAGTCGAATGCGCTCACTTTGGACAGCACAGGAGAGCACAGGCCCTGTACGACGCTGTAGTCACTCGCTACTCCTCGCCTGCCACTGCTGCGCTCGGCAGACTGCTACTACCCTACCTGTTCCCCGAGCTATCAGCTTTTGCCACAATAGAGGACCTGGTTTCCCACCTGCGCACTAGCGACGCTCGCTACCGCGCTACCGTCCCTGCTGAGTTCCTTGACAGGAACCAGCCCCCGATGTTCATCACCCTCTACTTCATAGTCACTCGCCTCCCTGACTCTCTTCGCTCTGTCAGGGACCACTTTCTCTCCCTTGACCCCACCTCCCTCACTGTTGACCTCCTCGAGCAGCATCTCCTCGCAGCTGAGACTAGTGCAGTTGCTGTAGGTGCTGCTCGTGGCACTCCGCGCTCGCCCTTCTTTGAGGGGTGCTCCCCCTCTCCCCTTGCCCCCTCCTACGCCTCTACTGTTGCTGCAGACGTCTTTGTTGCTGAGGACGTCGGGGCTGCTTCTGCTAGTGCAAAGCGCAACAGCAGCAAGGGCAAGGGTGGAAGGGGTGGTGGAGGTGGCAGCGGGAGTGGTGGTGGGGGAAGCAGTGGAGGTGGTGGCGGCGATGGGACTGGTGGCGGGGGTGGGGGCGGCGATGGGACTGGTGGCGGGGGTGGGGGCTCTGGTGGCAGCGGTGGTGGCAGCGGTGGGAGTGGCGGCAGTGGAGGCGGTGGGACTGGTGGCGGTAGGACTGGACCTCGGCGTGGAGGCCCTAGTGGTGGCCAGCGGCAGCAGCAGCAGCGTCGAAGCGAGACCCAGTCGCCCTAGCAGCTCCGTGAGTGGTTTCTGCGTGGGACGTTCGGGGGTAGTGTTAGCTGCCCGTATGTCATTCGCACGGGTGACTGTGCTGGTCAGACATGCGGGAAGCTTCACACTCAGCACCGCTGCTTCTCCCACCTCGACGACGCCTGGCGTGTTTAGTTTGGTGACGAGGTCGAGCGCCCTCGCTGGGCAGATTTGCTTGGGTCTAATGTTGCTATCTTTGACCTAGACTTTGATGCTATCCAGTCTGCTATGTATGCTTTGTCTGCTAGTGCTAAGGGTGACTATTACCGGTGTGTGCCACCTGACCCAGGTATAGCGGCTGCTGCTCTAGGTGCTAGTGAATCTGGTACTCTCCCTGGTACTGCGCCTGCTGAGGCCTTGCACACCTTCACGTTGGACTCAGGCGCCTCGCGCTGTTTCTTTCGTGACAGCACCACCCTCACTCCTCTCCCTGCACCTGTCCCGGTCAGGCTGGCTGACCCCTTCGGGGGCCCGGTCGTGGCCCGTTCCTCCACTGTCCTCCCGTGTCCGGTGGTTCCGTCCGGCTCACTGTCAGGTCTTCACCTCCCCTCGTTCTCTACGAACTTGGTGAGTACCGCTGCCCTCGAGGATGCGATGGTCACTACCACCACTCCTGGGGGTCAGCGTGTGTCGATCTGCACGTGCACACGGACGGGGCGTCACCTGGCCACGTTCACTCGTCGGCCAGGGTCGAGTATGTACACACTCGCTACCAAGCCTCCTCAGGTAGCTGCGTCTGCTCAGGTGTCCGCGTCAGGTCAAGTAGCCGCCTCTTGCTCGTGTCGCCTCCTGTCGCACCAGACTCTTCTGTGGCACCGCCGCCTGGGTCACCCCTCCCTGCCACGCCTTCGTGGCATGCACTCTCCTCTTCTTGTCTCTAGTCTACCCAGGTCTCTGCCTTTCCTCCCGCCCTCGCCTGTCCCGCCCTGCCTTCCTTGCGTCGAGGGGCGGCAGCGCGCCGCTCCTCACTCCTCCTCGTTTCCCCCGACGACTGCTCCCCTGCAGACTCTCCACATGGACGTGTGGGGCCTAGTCCGCGTTAGTGGACAGGGCCGCGAGCGCTACTTTCTGCTAGTAGTTGACGACTACACGCGGTACACCACGGTCTTCCCCTTGCGCAACAAGGGTCAGGTCGTTGATGTCTTGATCCCTTGGGATCAGCACAGTCCGTCTCCAGCTCCGCGAGCGGTTTGGCCAGGACCTTCCTGTCCTGCGTCTGCACTCTGACATAGGTGGTGAGTTCTCCTCCAACCTCTTGCGGGAATTTTGTCGTGGGGAGGGCATCCTCCAGTCGTTCACGCTTTCGGACTCCCCACAGCAAAATGGGATTGCTGAGCGCCGCATTGGCTTAGTCATGGAGGTCGCTCGTACCTCCATGATCCATGCGGCTGCTCCCCATTTTCTGTGGCCGTTTGCGGTCCGGTACGCTGCGCATCAGCTCAACCTCTGGCCCCGTGTCTCCTTACCGGAGACCTCCCCCACACTGCGTTGGACGGGGAAGGTTGGTGATGCGTCGGTGTTCCGGGTCTGGGGTTCTCGTGCCTTTGTTCGCGATACGTCCGCGGACAAACTCTCCACCCGTGCTATCCCCTGTGTCTTCCTTGGCTTTGTCCCTGACGCGCCTGGCTGGCAGTTTTACCACCCCACCTCGCGCCGTGATCTCCCTTCTCAGGACGTCACGTTTGACGAGTCGGTTCCCTTTTACCGTCTCTTCCCCTACCGCTCTGCCCCTCCCCCGCCCCCGTCGGTCTTCCTTGCTCCCGGTCCCCCTCCGGTAGACCCCCTCCCACCCCAGGGTCCTGCTCCCTCCGGTGTGTCTCAGGTAGACCCTCTCCCTGGTACTGCGCCTGTCGAGGTAGCTGTCGGCTCAAGTGCTGCTCGAGGTGCTTTGTCAGGGGGTGTTGCGTCTAGGGGTGCGGAGCCGGGGGGTGCGGGGTCTGAGGGTGCTGGGTCTGCGGGTGCTGAACCTAGGGGTGAGGAGCCTGGGGGTGCTGAGCCTGAGGGTGTTGAGCCTGGGGGTGCTGAGTCGGAGGGTGCGGAGTCTGGGGGTGCTAAGCCTCGGGGTGCTGCTTCGTCTGGAGGTCCTGCTGATGCTTTGCCGCGAATTTCTCCGCAGCAGCTGCGTGAGTGGCTTGTTCGGCTTGCAGGACTTCGGAGTGGAACTACCGGAGCTGGAGGCACTGGAGACACTGGAGCTGGAGGTGCTGGAGTTACTGCTCGACCTGGTGGTACTGGAGGTACTGCGGCTGCTGGTCGTGGAGGTGCTCGTACTAGGGGTGATGGAGCTGCCGGGACTGGTGGTGTCGGGGGCGCTGGAGCTGGAGACACTACGGAGCCTGTAGCTGCTAGAGATGGAGGCTCTTGCGCTGGTGGTGTTGGTGGCGCTGGCGCTGGAGGCGCTGGAGCTGGAGGAGCTGCAGTTGGAGGCACTGGCGCGGGAGGCACTGGAGCTGCGGGAGCTAAAGCTGTTGACCCTGGAGATGGAGGTGCTGGAGGCACTGTGCGGCCGCGACCGTACTTCGTTCCCCTGCTTCAGCAGGTTCTTGGTGTCCCGTCTTCTACTAGCCTTACTCCTCCCCTCCTGTGTCCACCGCCTGACCAGTCACAGCCACCGTTACTATCAACCTCCCCACTGCCTGCTCCTTCTCCTTACACTGAGCAGACCGGCGGTCTTACAGAGCGTCGTGAGCCTGTGTCTCGTCCTGTCTTGCCTGTTCGCACTACTCGTCACGTTCCTCGTTCGCGTCCTCCTCCTGTCCCTGGCACACACGCTATGGCGCTCCGTCCTTCCTCTGTACCACTGCGTGTTCCTCTACCTTCTCCTCCCGTGTCCTCTCTTCTTGAGGCCCCTGACCCTGAGTCTGACCGCGCTCGTGCTGCCAGTCCCACTGTCTCTCGTCTCCTCGCCACTGTTGTCACTGACCCTTCTTTTAAGTCTGCTGCTGTGTCTGCTCTCGTTGCTGAGCTTCTTGACTTTGCTGCTGCCTACCGTCTAGACTACGCCACTGCTCTTGTTGCTGAGTCTGCGTCTGCTAGTCCTTCGTCCGTCAGGGGTGAGTGTGCTCTTGGCATAGACGTCCTTGAGGACAGGCAGGAGGACTTTGAGTGTCTTGCAGCTGCTGTACCTTGTTTCGCTTCCATGCTGCTTGCCCCCGAGGGAGACCCGGATGCACCAGACATCCCGACCCCGCGCTCTTACGCAGAGGCGATTACGGGTCCTTACCCCTTTCAGTGACAGGCAGACATGGATGCCGAGATGGCATCCTGGAAGTCCACAGGCACCTACGTCAACGAGGTTCCCCCACCTGGGGCGGACATAGTCGATGGCATGTGGATTTTCAGGGTGAAGCGGCTGCCGGGTTCTCCGCCTGCCTTCAAGGCGCGTTACGTTGCTCGAGGCTTCAGTCAGCGACAGGGAGTTGAACACTTCTAGAACTTCTCCCCCACCCCGAAGATGACTACTCTTCGGGTGTTGCTGCACGTCGCTGCTCAGCGTGACTATGATTTGCACTCTCTGGACTTCAGCACAGCTTTCATGCAAGGCACCCAGTACGAGGAGATCTGGCTGCGCCGCCCACCTGGCTTTACTGGGTCGTTTCGTGCAGGTACCCAGTGGAGCCTCCGCCGGCCAGTCTACGGTCTTTGCCACGCGCCTCGCGAGTGGCACGACACGCTGAGGACTACACTTGCGGCTCTTGGGTTTGCTCCTTCTACTGCTGACCCCTCGCTTTTTCTCTGCACCGACACCTTGCTGCCGCCGTTCTACGTCCTCGTGTATGTAGACGACCTTGTCTTTGCCACTGCTGACACAGAGGCACTGACCCTTGTGAAGTCGGAGCTGCAGAAGAGACACACTTGCACTGACCTGGGTGAACTGCGCAGCTATCTTGGCTTGCAGATCACCTGGGATAGAGCATGGCGCACCATCACCCTGACTCAGTCACACATGGTGCACCCGGTCCTTCAGCGCTTTGGCTTCCAGTTCTCCTCTCCACAGCCCACTCCTCTGTCTACCAGCCACTCGCTCTCAGCTCCACATTCGGACGAGTCCGTAGAGCCGAGTGGTCCGTACCCAGAGCTTGTGGGTTGCCTCATGTACCTGATGACGTGCACACGACCTGACCTCGTGTACCCTCTTAGCCTCTTGGCTCGCTATGTGGCTCCCGGTAGGCACCGAAAGGTGCACTGGGATGCTGCAAAGAGGGTACTGCGTTACTTGTGCAGTACTTTGGGCATGGGGCTCGTGCTTGGAGGACAGGGTCTAGTTGTCCTCACTGGTCACGCAGATGCTTCCTGGGTTGACGACTCAGCTACGCAGCGGTCGTCACAGGGTTACAACTTCAGCCTTGGCTCTGGCTTTGTTTCCTGGCGGTCTACCCGCTCGTCTTCGGTTCTCAGCTCCAGTTGTGAGGCTGAGATCTACGCCGGGGCCATGGCTGTACAGGAGCTGCGCTGGCTCACCTACCTACTGACTGACTTGGGAGAGCAGCCTCGTTCGCCTCCAGTTCTGTACGTAGACAACAAGGCCATGATTGCCTTGAGTCAGGAGCACAGACTGGAGCACAGAACGAAGCACATCGCTCTGCGATACTTCCTTGCTCGAGAGTTGCACCAGCGTGGCCAGCTTTGTCTTGCGTACGTGGCCACTCGGGCCAACACTGCTGATGTATTCACCAAGGCACTTCCGCCTGGTGATCATCAGCGCTGTCATAGTCACAATAGGCTTGAATGTGCCTAAAACGAAAGATAGAGTGCACAAACGGATTTCTGAAGAGCGGCTTCAAACGTTGATAGCGTTCTGGTTACAGCTCCAAAAGACCTGATCCAAGTTTTATCTAGAGCGTCTTAACGTCGCCTACAATAAGCAATTTAGATTGCACGATTTCATAAAGAATTGACGACACATCGTCGGTTTGAACGAACGGTACTATGGCAGCCACTATAGTCTTAGAACACAAATTAGGAAGAGTTACGAGTTGGGAATGACTCCCAGCTCCTACAAACCCCAAGAGCCGAGGTACAGTGATGTGGAACAGTGCCACACTGTGCTCAACCACGAAGGGTCTCGAAACTACCCTCCTCAAGGGCCTACACCAAGAGAAATGTTACACTGCACAAAGTAATGTAACTATTTTCACTATCTTGAAGTTTACCCTTTTGGATAGCTTCGAAATCACTTGAATCTTGAAACCAAGGCTCTGGTTTTTCAAGATAAATTCTTCCTTGAGTTCTCGGAAGTCTGCTGCACACACCTGCGACACGCCGAACGTTCCACACACGACAAAATAGAAAAACCGCACACGACACGCAAACGAGAACATGACATGCGACTAGCGATAACTCGCTATTGACTCGACACACACATTCAAAATCATGCCTCATCATTCACACACTATTTTAAGCATGAAATATATATTATCTCATGCCCTCATACCATTCCATGCACACACGCATGCACGCACACGGACAACAAGCCGAATGCAAACAGTAGGGTTGCACCAACAAACTCCCCCTCGGATTGTTGGCCTAAGGATCTGGTTCTCTCAGTTCAGAGCCATCCCAGCCAGCTTGCAACACTTCCAATGCTGCTGCTCCACCAGCCTCTTGGTCATCATGTCAGCTGGCTTCCTTGTCGTCTTCACGTAGTGCAACTCAACTTCACCCGCGGCCACCATGCTCCTCGTCCAATGCCACTTCACCTTCATCTGCTTCGTGAGGCCATGCAACACAGGGTTCTTTGCAAGGGCAATGGCACCCTGGCTGTCGCAGTAGAGTGGGGTATGTCCTTGCTGCTCCCCCCCCAATTCAGCCAACAAACGCCGCTGCCACACAATCTCCCGTACGGCACGGAAGAGTGCCATGTACTCGGACTCCACCGAGCTCAATGCTTGATCCACCTGCGTCTTGCTCTCCCAAGCAGTTGGGCCTCCACCAACACAGCAAATGAACCCTCCAAAACTTGTAATGGCATCTGGTTCCAATGCATAAGAAGCATCCGAGAATGCGGTGAGGAACAAACGCCCGGGTTCAACACCATCCGCGCCCTTTTGGCGCCTTTGCGCCGCCGCCGAGTATTGCAGCCCAACGGTCGGTGTTTGGCCAAGATACTTGGCCACCCTCATTCCAGCTGCTACCTTCTCCTCGTTAGGGCATTGAACAACCCTAGCCAACTGTCCGGTAGCAAACGCGACGTCCGGTCGCGTGTTTACCGCCGCATACATGAGGCTGCCCACCAACGAGTGAAAACGGCGCCTCTCCTCTTCACCAACGCTCTCCTCCTCTGGTCCCTTCACACACTTGAGCCCAGAGGGAATGGGTGTAGCCACATGGCCTTCACTCTGCCCAAAGTTGGCAGCTAATGCCTCCAGGTACTTCCGTTGATGCACCCGCATGCACCGCTTCTCCACATCTCGTTCGATGTGGAGCCCGAGGTAGAAGCTCACGTCACCAAGGGCCTTGCACTTGAATTTGACTTGAAGCTTCAGCATCACCTCCTTCACAAGATCAGAGGAGGGTGAGAAAATGAGGATGTCATCCACATAAACCCCCATGAAACTCCTCTGCTCCCCCTCGCCAAGCATGAACAAGGAATGATCGGCGGATGAGGGAGTGAACCCGATCTCCTCCAAAACTTCACGCAACTTCAAGTACCACTGCCTAGGGGCTTGCTTGAGCCCATAGAGTGCCTTCTTCAGCTTCCACACTCTGCCACTACCATCATCAAACCCCTCTGGCTGCGCCATGAAAATATATTCTTCGAGAATGCCGTTGAGGAACGCGGTTGTCACGTCCATTTGTTTCACCACCCATCCTTTGATGGCAGCACCCGCGAGTAGGGTTCTCAGCGTCGTCGGCTTCACCACAGGAGCAAACAACTCCTTATAGTCCACCTTCTCCTTCTGCTGGTATCCCTTTGCCACAAGCCTAGACTTTTAGCGCTCGATTTTGCCGTCGGCGTTGGACTTGATCTTGAAGAGCCACTTGGACATAATCGCATTACGCCCCTCCGGTAGCTCCACCAATTCCCACGTGCCGTTCTCCTCAATGCTCTTCAACTCAATCTCCATTTCCTTCTTCCACTCCTCAGCATCACTACTCTCCACGGCCTCCTTGAGAGTTGCTGGTTCCCCCGGCACCTCCACCGGAGAGAAGAACACGAAGGCACACTCGTCTTAGTCACTCTCCTCGTCATCTCCAACTATAAGTGCCGCTCCGGCCAAGGCTGACTTGGCTGGCTTTCCCAGTGCCTCATAGGTCAGCCTATTAGGGGCTTGGATTCTCCTTTTGCCCCTTCCTTCCTCCTCAGCTGCAGGGACATGAAGGCTCTCATGGCGTTGCTGCGGGGTGACTCGGATCCGTGGAGCACTCGTAGTGCGAGAAGGAAGTGTCGGTGCACGCTCACTCACTTGCTGCACCTCCTCCTCTTCTTCCTCTCCATCCTGGGCCTCCTCTCCCCCATTCACAAGGGAAGATTGCCTTGTGGTGGTGCTGCCGCTGCTCAGCTCCAAAGGCAGCTCCACATGCTCCAAACCGGAACTCTTCACCTCCCCAAACCGCATGCCTATCTTCGCCTCATTCTCCGCCTTCCAATCCTTGTACATCAGATTCTCCATGAATTTGCAGTCCCTGCTCACCAAGAATTTCTTGGTGAATGGGTCCCAAAGAAGCCACCCCTTGCTGTTTTGAGCCATGCCCAAGTGCACAGCCCATATCGCCTTGGCACCGAGCTTGTTGTGCCGAAGATGCTTAGGCACGAGCGCCATGCACATGCACCCGAACACCCGAAGCATATCCACCTTTGGCTTCCTTCCAATCCACTCCACATATGGCACCCATTTGTCTGCTCCCACATGTGTCAAATCTCTGTTCTTGGCCACACACGCACTCCGCACTGCATCAGGCCAGAAATAGTCGGGTAGCCCGGCTTCAATGAGCAACCCGCGCGCCGTCTTCGTGATTGTGCGGTTCGCTCGCTCGGCGATGCCGTTCATTGCAGGGGAGTATGGCATGGTAAGGGAGTGCCTTATGCCATTCTTCTTCAGCCACAATCCAAACTCATTGCTCAGGAACTCTCCCCCTCGATCGGTGCGGATTGACTTGACTAGCCGGTCTTGTTGCCGCTCCACCATCGGCAACCAATCGGTCTTCGCTGTTTCAGCCACGTCACTCTTCTTGGACAGCACGTACACCCAAGTCATGCGAGTGTAGACGTCCACAATGGTGAGAAAGTACTCAGCTCCAGCAGCTCCAAGCTTCAGGGGGCCCACCACGTCCATCACCACCTCATCAAGTGGTGCCTTAGCCGTTGCCTCCGAACTAGAGAACGGGTAACGGGTGAACTTGGCTTGCACGTCGGGCAGCCAAGTACCTCATCGGGCTCCCCCTTCACACATATGCCAGCAAACATCTCATTCTTCACTAGCTGCTGCAAGATGGGCAGGGCCACATGCCCCATTCGCCGATGCAAGGTGAGCCAATCACACTCCCCCATAGCCGAAGTCGGATTGGAGAATGCCGCGCTCGCAATAGTGCCCCACATGTTCTCTCCGTACTCCTCCTCCGCTGCTGCCTTGGGGTTCTCCTGATCCTTGTGCTGCTTCTTGGCTGCTGCACCACTTTCCTCGTGTTCACCGAGCTTGCTGGTCCCTCCAAGATTGCACTTCTTGGACTTAATCTCCTTAGCGCGACCGTTCGCGCCATCGCCGCTACCAACCACTTCACCCTTGGTGCTGATGCTTGCTGCCACTTGCCTCTCCTTAGGCATAGGGACCACAGGGATCTGCCACATCTCGTTGTAGACATCCCTATCCTCGTGAAGGTCCCAAAGAATCCGCTCGCCAAGCCTCGTGGTGTAGGTCTTAGCTCCCTTCGAGCTCGTGTCCATGCCGGCCTTTTGCAACCGCCGCACGGAAATCAGGTTGGCAGCAAGGTTGGGCACCCAAAGCACGTTCTTGAGGCCCACCATCTTCCCATCAGCACCCTTGAACATGGCCTTGCCCATGCCTTTCACCTCTGCTCGCTGCCCAAAAGCCGATGTCACATGCTTCACCGGTGACGGCTCAAGTTCGGTGAGCAAGTCCGCACGAGGTGTCATGCTATAGGTAGCGCCGCTATCGATCACCCAATAGTCCACAGAGTGTAGGGTGACCTTCCCCATAGCTGCTGGCTCCTCAAAGCCTTCATCCTTCTCTGGACCAGCCGGTGCTTGCGTGGACACGAAGAAGAATTGACCCGGAAAGCGATCGTCCCTCGACTAGCTCTCGTTGCCGGCACTCTTCATACTTGCAGCACCACCTCCG
The DNA here is from genome assembly GCA_947471745.1 of Closterium sp. Naga37s-1. Taxonomy (NCBI): domain Eukaryota; kingdom Viridiplantae; phylum Streptophyta; class Zygnematophyceae; order Desmidiales; family Closteriaceae; genus Closterium; species Closterium sp. Naga37s-1. The sequence goes on from CANJKZ010000133.1 coordinate 4,725,173, forward strand.
CGACCGCCACAGCCTCCACGGCCTCTTCCTCTCCCTCCTCCAACTCCTCTACCCTCTTGGCCTTGAGCAGGATTCCATCCATCAGGGAGCTTGTAGCAATCGCGCCACATATGTCCGCTCTTGTGACAATCAAGTACTAACCCTAATTGGGTTGTACCCCTCATGGGCTACCCCACTATAGCCTACACAATGTAAGCAATATAACATTCTGACATACCCCCATAGGCAAAGTGGGGGAGAACAAGCGGTCACAAGACCAGTAAAGAAAAGCAAAGCAAGCTCAGGGTGGATCACAAAGTCACCACACAGTCCGAGCACAAGCAAAGGGCCACAAGGCCAGTTCACATACAGAGTTATATTAAGAACATAAACAATACAGTGATCATACCCTAGCAAGTGGAAGCATGCAGGTACATATATAGATCACAGTATAAGCAAATTCACGCAGTGAGCAAGTGAGGCAAAGTAGGCACAAGGCCTAACACAGTAGAGAAGCGCTGATGATCACCAGGCGGAAGTGCCTTGGTGAATATATCAGCAGTGTTGGCCCTAGTGGCCACGTACGCAATACGAAGCTGGCCACGCTGCTGCAACTCTCGAGCAAGGAAGTATCGCAGAGCGATGTGCTTCGTTATGTGCTCCAGTCTGTGCTCCAGGCAATCATGGCCTTGTTGTCTACGTACAGAACTGGAGGCGAACGAGGCTGCTCTCCGAAGTTAGTCAGCAGGTAGGTGAGCCAGCGTAGCTCCTGTGCAGCCATGGCCCCTGCGTAGATCTCAGCCTCACAACTGGAGCTGAGAACCGAAGACGAGCGGGTAGACCGCCAGGAAACAGAGCCGGAACCGAGGCTGAAGGTGTAACCCTGTGATGACCGCTGCGTAGCTGAGTCGTCAACCCAAGAAGCGTCTGCGTGACCAGTGAGGACAACTGGACCCCGTCCTCCAAGCACGAGCCCCATGCCCGACGTACTGCACAAGTAACGCAGTGCCCTCTTCGCAGCATCCCAGTGCACCTTTCGGTGCCTACCGGGAGCAACGTAGCGAGCCAGAAGGCTGAGAGGGTACGCGAGGTCAGGTCGTGTGCACGTCATCAGGTACATGAGGTAACCCACAAGCTCTGGGTATGGACCACTCGGCTCTACGAACTCGTCCAAAGGTGGAGCTGAGAGCGAGTGGCCGGTAGACAGAGGAGTGGGGTGTGGCGAGGAGAACTGGAAGCCGAAGCGCTGAAGGACCTGGTGCACCATGTGTGACTGAGTTAGTGTGATGGTGCGCCGTGCTCTGTCCCGAGTGATCTGCAAGCCAAGATAGCTGCGCAGTTCACCCAGGCCAGTGCAAGTGTGTCTCTTCATCAGCTCCAACTTCACAAGGGTAAGTGCCTCAGTGTCAGCAGTGGCAAAGACGAGGTCGTCGATGTACACGAGGACGTAGAACGGTGGCAGCGACGTGTCGGTGCGTAGAAACAGCGACGGGTCAGCAGTAAAAGGAGTAAACCCCAAAGCCGCAAGTGTAGTCCTCAGTGTGTCGTGCTGCTCGCGAGGCGCCTGGCGGAGACCGTAGACTGGCCGCCGGAGGCTCCACTGGGTACCTGTAGGAAACGACCCGGTGAAGACAGGGGGGCGGCGCGGCCAGATCTCCTCGTGCAGGCTGCCCTGCAAGAAAGCTGTACTGAAGTCCAGAGAGTGTAAATGGTAGTCACGCTGAGCAGCGACGTGCAGCAACACTCGAAGAGTAGTCATCTTCGGGGTGGGGGAGAAGGTATGGAAGTAGTCGACCCCCTGTCGCTGACTAAAGCCTCGAGCAACGTAACGCGCCTTGAAGGCAGGCGGAGAACCCGACGGCCGCTTCACCCTGAAAATCCACATGCGATCGACCATGTTCGCCCGAGACGGGGGAATTGCGTCAACGTAGGTGCCTGTGGACTTCCAGGATGCCATCTCGGCATCCATGGCTGCCTGCCACTGAGAGGAGTAGGGACCCGTAATCGCCTCTGTGTAAGAGCGCGGGGTCGGGATGTCTGGTGCATCTGGGTCTCCCTCAGGAGCAAGCAGCATGGAAGCGAAACGAGGTACAGCAGTTGCAAGACACTCAATGTGCTCCTGCCTGTCCTCAAGGACGTCCGTGCCAAGAGCGCACTCACCCCCGACGGACGGAGGACTGGCAGACTCAGACTCAGCAACAAGAGCATTGGCGTAGTCTAGACGACAAGCAGCAGCAAAGTCAACTAGCTCAGCAACGAGGACAGACGCAGCAGTGGACTCAAAGGAAGGGTCAGTGACAACAGTGGCGAGGAGTCGAGAGACAGTGGGACTGGCAGCACGAGCGTGGT
>CANJKZ010000134.1:0-75366 GCA_947471745.1 Closterium sp. Naga37s-1
AAGTTTAGAATGAAGAAGAAGAGGGGGTTCACTAGAAAGCAGCAGGATACATATAGGAAACCCTAAGGGGTTGTACTCGCTATAGAGTACCCCACTGCAGGCTAGAGAACAATGACATTCTGACACACCCCCATAGCCAAAGTGGGGTGTAATCAGCAGAGCAAGCAAAGCAGAACAAGCTCAGGGTGGATCACAATGTCACCACACATTCTGAGCACAAGTACAAGAAGCAATAGTTTAAAGTTCACAATTATGAGCAAAGCTAGAGGCTATCGCAGAGGGCAAGTGAGGAGGAGGAGGCGAGAGTGAGAGGAGAGGAGATAGGAGGCGACGGCTGAAGCTGCAGACACACGGGCAACAGGAGTCACACTGGCACAGCGGCTACCGGAACAACGCTCCGGACTACTGGAGTAACTGGCTCCGCGGCTAAAAGTAGCGGCAGACGAGCAACGGACCCACGGGCGACTGGCACAGCTGGCTGCGACTGGGCTACCGGAGCAACTCCCCGGACTACAGGTGCTGCTGGCGACACGACGGCAACCTCAGTTCAACCTCCCCAAACAGTCCCACTCCCCCTGACACACACCCCCTGCTTCACCCCTAGCTCCACTCCCCCTTCACCCCCCTTAGTACCACTCCGACGGCTCCAACAGGTCCACCCCCCTCAGCGGCAGCTGCAGCACTGGGAGACGGAGGAGGAGGAGGAGCAGGGGACGGCACACAGAAGCTGCACCCCCATACCCCCCACCCCCAAACCCTAATTCAGGAGAACGGGCAGCAGCAGGGGTGGGGCGCCATCAGAAGCACGGGGGACAGCGGGCAGCGCAGGGGCAGCGAAGAACGGGCCGCCCACGGGCCTGGCACAGCCGCCCGAACCGCGCGCAGGCGGCCCGAGCCGCGCGCGGGCCTGGCGCAGCCCGTACGGGCCGCGCGCAGGCTGTACGAGCCGCGCGCAGGCCACGACGGGCGACGGGGGGCGACGCGCGGGTCTCCGTCGCCCGTCGCAGCGCCTCCCGGGAGCGACGCGCGGAGTGACGGGGCAGAAACCCGCCGCGCGCCTCGGGGCGCACGGCGGGCAGACAACCGCCGCGCGCCTCGGGGCGCACGGCGGGCAGAAAACCACCGCGCGCCTCGGGGCGCACGGCGGGCAGAAAACCGCCGCACGCTCCGAGCGCGCGGCGGGATGAAAAATCCGTCGCACGCCACGGGACGTGCGACACAGAGAGTAGCAGTAGCAGCGGAAGCAGTGAGGTGGTGAGCCCACCCACAGGATCGACCCAAGGGGATCGACCTGCTCTGATAGCATGTAAAGATTAGAAGGTAGAGAAGTTTAGAATGAAGAAGAAGAGGGGGTTCACTAGAAAGCAGCAGGATACATATAGGAAACCCTAAGGGGTTGTACTCGCTATAGAGTACCCCACTGCAGGCTAGAGAACAATGACATTCTGACACATAGAAGTCTTCCCACCTTTAGGAGATAGCAGCAGATGGAGTGTGACTACCAGATATGAAGAACTGGGCTCCACTCACAAGTGGGAGAGACAAAGAAGAAAAGGGACGTCGAAACCGTAGAGCAGTTCAAATTTCGTCGCATAGCTGTTCTTCGACATAATTCAAAATTATTGTTGGAACATCCAAGTTTTGTACACTCTATTAGCTTTACAGGTTAATGTACTTTTGCAAAATGCTTCGCAACCTTAAGACGATTTCGTCGCCTCTTTTTTTTTTTTTTTTTTCTTTTGCATGCGTGAACGCTTTGATGGTAGGGGGTGTTGGGTCCGCGCAATGTCAGTGTAGCTTGCTGACGGAGGACCATTTCGTGTGGGGAAGGAACGACCAAACCAGTGCATCTCGATTCGTGGTGCACGTGGCAGCAGGGCAGAGGTCGTGGTGATCACCTCGTGCATGGTTCCACGTCCAGCTCACGCCTTGCTCACGCCTAACGAGTGACAACGTTGACGAAGCCAGCAACATGCGTCGCATGCCCCTCGCAGGACGATTTGTTCCGTCCAGGTGAGTCGCGAATGTGTCGCAACGTTCGCACAACATGATTTTGGCAGGGTTTGTTTTTGTGACCTGGACATTTGTGTTCGCATATAGTTTCGCGAGCTGATTCTCCTGAAAAAATGCTTTCGCGGAACCAGGTTGGTTTTCGCGTCGCTGATGGGGAACATGCACGAGGGGTGTGGTACTCAGGTGGGACGGGGAATTGGTTCGCGTGCTGCGGGTCCCGACAAGCCCCAGCTGGCGGGGTTTCAGTTCCGCCGACCCGTCGCTGGGGGAGCAACGAATCTGTCGTTCACACAGGCAAAACGGGAGCGATGGAATGGAATTCGATGAGACACACAGACAGGTTGCTTTCGTGTCCCTACATCATCAGACTGCTACTCGAAATTCAACTGTCAGTCTATCTGTGTCACTTATTCCGTCAGTTTGTTTCTCCGTTCCGTCTGATATGAAAGGTCTCCCGGGCTGTGCATAGAAATGTTTCAATCTCATCTGGTCGTTCAAGAAAGTGAGCAACGAGCTGTCCTGTTAGGGCGTATCTTTGGTTCCGGTCATGAGCACTATTCATTCAACTGTTTGGGGCATCCGCATTTAGCGCATGACCCAAAGTGGACTCTGGAAGCGCCCGCGGTTCGAAGTTCGGGTCATCCAGGAAACTACATGCGATTGGGGTGTTCAATGTGTCCCTACCAATCAGATTGAGCTGCGACCCTAGGTTGGGTCGCCCTCTTTAGACGGACGTTTACTTTCATCTCACGCCCGTCAATGTCCCATCTACACCAATAAGGTCCAACACTTCCAACTACAACTGACGTGACCACGCTCACCAAAACAAGCCCCGACACCACACCACCTCTCGCTCTCCCACGCTCCGGACGCCATGTTTACAAGCACAAGGCGGCTTCACAGCAAGGCTCCCTTCTCCCACCGTGGTGCCAACGTAGCGGGCGACTTGAGAGCACTTTTCAGCTCAAGATGGTCGCATGCATCTTTCATCGTCGCTAATCGTGTTGCCATAAAACATGCTCACAACACAGGTGCTCATACTTTGTGTTGCCTTACACCTGTGGCATGAGTACCTTCTCAACTCATGGCAGCGTGTAGTTTCTCTAGCCACTGTAGAGTGGATATCCACACTCCTCCCTATGGCACAGACCGTGGATCAGGAGCGCATGCTCCATGAAACCGAGCGCCGCGAGAGTCGGAAACGGACTCGGCAAGCACGGGTCGCAGAATGGGCCGAGGAGATCCGCGCGATGTTTGACGAGGAGTTCGAAGATACCTTCCGCATTACGTGCGAAGTTTTCGACATCATTGCTGACAAAATGAAATTTCCAATGTCTCGTTTTGACGAGGTGGCCGAAGTTCCATTGTGTCTTTGCCGTCTCATCCCGATTAAATACTTTGCAAGTGCTATGACGTATCACGACATGAGTATCATGTTTGGACTGTCCAGATGACTCATCCACCGCGTGGTAGATGCCTTCTTTGTGTGGTTCCCCCGCAAGTTCAAGCTCGACTGGGTTCAGTTCCCATCGGAGGAAGTGAGAGAGGAGATGGCACTCGACTTCCGCGCAATCAAAGGAGTGCCCAACGTCATCGGTGCGATTGAGGGACACACATTCAGATAAAGGGCATGGAGGCCCACCGTGGTGACTATTTCAACCGCAAGTCGGTCTATAGCGTGCAACTTCAAGTTACATGTGACTCAAAGGGTGTCATATGGGATTACATGGTTGGCAATCCTGGCTCAATGCATGATCAAGGTGTTTTCTCTACATCAGATCTTCATGGCAGGCTAGAGAGTGGGGAAATCGCCCCCTATCAGCTTGTGGGGGATGCGGCCTACCCTCTGAAGTCCTACATGCTCACCCCCCTTCACGCTCCACGACGACGCCTCATGAAGAAGTGGGAGCAGACGTACAACTACGTCCAGTCTGCTACGCGCATGGTGGTCGAGCGCACGATTGGCGCACTGAAGGGACGCTGGAGGCTCTTCCCGCGCAGGCATGAGAGCAAACTCTGGCGCGTTTGTGCAGGGACGGCCTGCATCATCATCCTGCACAACATGCTGCAGACCATTAGTACGCCCAGGATGAAAACGAACAACCCCCGCCGCTATATATGGGCTGGACTCCCGAATGGCTGGTGGACGAGGAGTGGCATGGATAAGTACGAGTGGCGGAGCCTAGACAACCCTACGCTTGCCGAGCTGCGTGCTCGCCGGCACCACTTCGGCAAGCACATCCATCGTGCTTACCTCCGGCGTCACCGTGTGTCATCCACCGCGTGCTAAGGCTCGTGCTGCTCCGCCACATCCTCCGACCCCGCCATGTTGGCGTCGCTTGCGTCTGCAGGCGGTGCTGGTGGCGGCGTAGTCGCGGGCGCCGCAGGTGGTATGGGCGGACTGGCCATCTGCTGTCGTAAGCCAGCCTGCATCGCCGCCATGTTCATGGCGGCGACAAGTAGTTGCGTCGAGTCTTGAAGCTGGCGCAATGCCATCGCGTTGGAGGAATGAATGGCGTCGCTCACAAGCTTAGCTGCTGCCATTGTGGCGGTTTCGTCTATCCGCCTTCGTTTGGGTGGAGGTGTGACTCGAGCATCTGTAGGGGTGGGTGTAGGGACGTATGGCAATAAGGCGGCTTTGATGTTTGTTTGTATGCTTGTCAGTGAAATATAGTATTAAGAGCATGGCTTTAATGTTGTTACTGGGAGTCACTCGGCAGGCATTGAAGCATTGGCACAACTCACCTTGTGTTGCCGCTCCACGTCGGTTTCCACGTTGACGTCCCTGCGAGGGAGGAGCCGAGGTCTCCCCGACGTTGGTGCCGGGCACGGTAGCGTACGCAGGGACGTCAACGTTTGCGGCACCTCCTCCGTCCAATGCGTGGGCATTGGCTTTAGCCGAGTGTTTCTTGAGATGATAAACGTAATCCCACCACGGCTTCTTCCTAATAGCTTTCCCCCCGCTTTGCGTCTTCGACCGTTTCGTTTTCAGGTACTTTTTCTCGAGACGTTTCCACGCATTCGACATCTGCCCCTCATCGCGGTCCCACGTGTCTGTTAACGGGAATGAAGTGTTGGCCCCGCCCTCGCTTGGGCAACGCCGACGACTTGGTCGGATGTACGGGAGTAGCAGCCGACCATCCGCAGTGGGAGAGCTGCTCGACAAGCTTTGTCGAGCTGCAGGGGACCGCTGTGGTGTTGCTGTCGATCAGGGAGCTCGACAGCTGCAACTGACTGGTCTGGGCGACGGGTGGGTCATCGACCAGGAGGGGCTGTTCGACCGGGAGGTCGACGGAGCAGTCCGTCAACCTGAGAAGTGAGCAGCGGTCGACGAGGGGAGCTCGTCGACTACAGCTGACAGTTCTGGTCGACGGAAGGGGTCCGTCGACCAAGGGGTAGCTCAACGGGAGCTGTGATCGACCAGAGGCACTTGGGGTTGTCCAGGTCGACCGGGTAACCTGCTCGGCGAGTTCTACGGAGGCACGAAAACGTCGTCGAGGTCGCGATGGCGAAGGTGACTTCGGATTGGTATCCCGAAGTCGATGTGGCTTGTCAGGCGCAGACAACAGCCGACGGATGCACAACGGTGCAAGTCAGGCCAATCGTCTGCGCGCATCGGTGAGCGTGAGCACTGTTGGCTACTACGAAGCAACGCTGGACAGCCGCTCTGCTGCAGCGTTGGCACATTGTCGACCTGCTGTGTTGGCAGGTCGCCTTTCTGCAGTGCTGGCACAGCTCATCTACGCAACGCTGGCAGGCGGTCGACCATGCTGTGCTGTCAGTCGACCAGGCTAGCTGCAGAGTTGCTAGGTGCTTGATGTAGTCATTCTTGTCATTGCATGTTTGAACAATTCTGTAATTCCAACTTTGCTAGTGAAACTCTTTGCCGATTTCTCCCGTGCTTGTGCAAGCACTAAGGAACTAGGCAACGCTAAGATCACTCCTAGTAGTCCGTGCCAACCCCGTAGTCTAGCTCACCACCTTTGTAGAGTAATTCTCCACATGGTGCGGTGAGCGTGGATCGAACACGCGACCTTTAGATAGGAGCCGACTTTTGCGCCTACTAAGTCGTTCGTAGTCCGGCAGCAGCGATAGTCACCATGGTCGATCCCGTATCTAATGCGGGTGTAGCGGACACCTTGGAGGCACGCTTGGCTGATGCGAGGAAACGCCACGTGGATGGCGAGTACGGGACGATCCCCTTGCTGATCGTCGAGTTGGGCATCCGGTCGCAGTGGGCGACGGAACACCCTTCCCGTCCAGTTTCTCCTCGACCGGTGCGAAACGAAGGTGTCGTCGACGATGAGGTCAACGGCGGTGTACGAGTCAGCGTCAACGATGGCATGAAGCAGAGAGGAGTAATCAAGGTCGACGATGGTGTCGACAGGAGTCAGGCGCGAGTGCAGCGGTCGACGACGACTGCAGGCAGCTCGCACGCTGACAGCGATGGTCGACGTCGCTCCCCCCTACGAAGCGGTGGAGGGCTCTCGGCGGCGACGCATGTGACTGCAGGTGGGATTGCACCGACGTACGGCTACTTCAAGTTCTCACCGGACCGAATTACCGTCGCGAGTGCTGCAAGGTCGACGGGACCTCATCACCTGGAGGGAGTCGATAAAACCCCAGCTGGAGGTCGCCTGGCTGAAGGGCTTCGCCGACGGCACAGTGCCGATTCCGCCCGTGGACGATGTCGGGCTACGCGGGGAGTTTCGTGCGGCTCACTTGCTCACCTTCATGGTCATCTCGAGGTGCTGCTCGCCAGTGGTGCAGCTGGCACTCAGGAGCTGTCGGGAGCGACTGGATGCTGGTCACCAGGCCTGGCACTTCATCCTGTCGACGTACCAGGTCAGGGACGACCTGTACATCGCACAGCTAGAGGAAAAGATGACACAGATTCGGATGGGTGAGCAGGAGTCGGCGACGGACTACTGCAAACGTGCTCGACGGATCCTGGCTGAGATGCGGATGGCGGGCGCTGAATAATCGACAGCGTCCTATATCTCCCATCTCGTCAAGGGCCTGCCGCGCAGATACAACCTCATGAAGAGGATGATGATGGTACCTGGAACGCGTGAGTCCCTCGACGAGGACTCCATCACCAGCTACATCCTTCAAGACGAGGCGATGCAGGAGGCCGAACAGCCCACGGAGCTCCTTCCTCATGCAAACTACGCTGCGAAGCTGAATCAGCAGCAAGGGCAGCGCAGGAAGCCAGGCAGACGATGAAGGACGTCGACGAGAGGAGGTCGACGCGGGACAAGGGCCGTGGAGGTGGTGGTCGACGGCGGGAGTGTTGGATCTGCCACGACCCTGACCACCTTTCATACGAGTGTTCCGACCGCGATGACAGCGACGAGGACGACACCAAGGGTGGCCGCAGTCGATCGACCAGCCGTCGCCCTCAAGGAGATGCGAGGCTGCACAAGGAGAAGCAGATGTCGAGGAAGACGTCGTCGACGAAGGACGTCGACAACTCCAGCGGCAAGAGCCGAGGCGACAGGGAGGCGTCGTGGAGCCGACGGTCTCGCTGGCGCCGGAGGCTGGCGAGGACTTCCAGGCGGTGGCGGCAGCTGTGCAAGCCAACCCGATGGCAGTGCTGCTCGACAGCGGCTGCTCCCACCACCTGATGGGGACAAAGGCGGTCTTCGTCGACATGGCGCCAAGCGATGGCGTTAAGCACGTTCGCGGATTCAACAATGCACTACAACCTGTTGAGGGTCACGGAACCGTCGCTCTGCAAGGGGAAGTTGGGAAGCGGGTCCTCATCCCCGACGTACTCTACGTTCCGGGCGTACAGGCGAACCTGCTATCTGCTGGTCAGCTGAAGGAGAGCGGAGTGCAGCCGAAGGGCGACGGCGACGAGATGCTGCTCATCGCCGCAACCGGGGGGGTGCTCGGTCGAGCACGCTACACCGGACGAGTCCTCTGCACTGACCTTCGCCCCTTCTCAATGCGGTCGCAGTCGACCAAAGTCGTGGCTCTGCGAACGATCGTCTCGGCGACGAAGTCCACCCCTAACGATCGGTTGCATGCGAGGCTCGCGCACGTCAGCGTCGACACGATCAAGAGCTCGGCACAGCATGAGGTTGCTACTGGGCTCGACATCACTTCGTCGACCAGAACAGACCCGCCATGTGTCTCGTGCGTCGGAGGGAAACTGGCGCGGCACACCTTCCCCGACAAAGGCTCAAACGCCGAGGAGGCGCTGGCTGTCGTGCACATTGACTTGTGCAGGCCATTTCGGGTTGCTACCAAGGATGGCAGCTTATACTTTCTGCTGCTGAAGGATCGCCACACCCGATTTGTGTGGGTGATGCCGGTCGCCAAGAAAAGCGACGTGCTACGGGAGTTCCACAAGTGGCTAGTGCTGGTGGAACGGCAGACGAAGAAATCGGTGCTGATGCTCCGCTCTGACCGGGGAGGGGAGTTCCTCAGGAAGGAGTTCACCGACTCCGTTAACGGCAAGGGCATAGTCCACGACCTGACATGCCCCTACAATCCACAACAGAACGGCATGGCTGAGCGGGAGATGCGCACAGCCGTCGAGTCCATGAGGACAATGCTGCTGCACATGGGCGTGCAGCACCACTGGTGGCACCTCGCCCTACGACAAGCTGTGTGGGTGCGCAACTGCTTGGAGCGGTCGACGACGCCGCCGGGGACGACTCCGTACCAGCTGCTGACCGGGAAGAAGCCCGACCTCTCGCTGGCGCGGGTGTGGGGCTGCATGGTGCAGTTCATGGTCCCTGAGCAGCAGCGAGGTGGGAAGCTGGCGCCGAAAGCTCGCTGGGGGCTTCACCTGGGCGTGTCGCCAAAGAGTAAGGGGTGGGAGGTGCTCGACCTGACCGACAACAAGGTGGTCACGTCGGTCGAGGTCATCTTCTACGAGACGCTGTCGCTGGAAGTGTGGAGGGCGAAGTTTGGGCCTGCGTCGGGGCGAACGCAGGCACTGTTGGTGCAACCCTACGGTTTGCACTCGGCTTGTTGTCCGTGTGCGTGCATGTGTGTGTGTATGGAATGGTATGAGGGCATGGGATAATATATATTTCATGCTTATAATTGTGTGTGAATGTTGAGTCATGATGTCGAGTGTGCGTGTCGAGTCAATAGCGAGTTATCGCTAGACGCGTGTTACGCGGTCGTTTGTGTCTCGCGCGCGGTTTCTATTTTGTCGTGCGCGGTTTCTATTTTGTCCTGTGTCGAACGTTCGGTGTGTCGCAGGTGTGTGCAGCAGACCCATCAAGAACTCAAGGATGAGTTTGTGATGAAGAGCCCGAGCCTTGGTGTCAAGCCTCAAGTGATTTCGAAGCTCGCCAAAAGGGTACACCTCAAGATATTGAAGACAGTGTGGCACTGTTCCACATCACTGTACCTTGGCTCTTGGGGTTTGTAGGAGCTGGGAGTCATTCCCAACTCGTAACTCTTCCTAACTCTTCCTATCTTGTGTTCTAAGACTAGAGTGGCTGCCATAGTGCCGTTCGTTCAAACTGACGCTGTGTCGTCAATACTTGGTGAAATCGTGCGATCTAAATTGCCTATTGTAGGCGACAATAAGACGCTCCAGATCCAAGTTGAATCAAGTCATTTGAAGCTGTGACCAGAACGCTATGAACGTTTGAAGCCGTTGTGCAGAAATCCGACTGTGCACTCTATCTTTCGTTTTAGGCACATTGGAGCCTACTGTGACTATAACAAGTGGTATCAGAGCCCCTTGGGGCAGTTTCGACAATGGCTGGACCTGAGGAAAGGGGTGGCAGAGGTGCTGGTGGCAGAGGAGAAGCCCAAGCTCAAGGCCAACCCCGTGATTCAGCCATGGCGCCCATGCAACCAAGTCTTGGCCCACCTAGGGATGAGCCTAGGGTGTTTGGGCTTGACAAGTTCAACGGTGACAACTTTGCTGAATGGTCCTTCAAGATGGAGAACATCTTTGACCACTATGACCTGCTGGAGGTGATGGAAGGAACGGAGAAGCGCCCCGAGAACGACCCGGAGAAGAGCCCGTGGGTGCGGAAGAGCGCACAAGGCTATCTCTTACTTGGGCAAGCGTTGGGGAGCAGTCAGATCCGTCACATCAAGCCATTCCAGCGTGAACCAGAGAAAGGACCAAAGGCATGGGCTGCTCTCAAGGGTGTACATGCTCCTGCAACAGCGGCGGTAGCGGTGGTGTTGGAACGGCAAATGGCGGCACTACGAATTGAAGAAGACGAAGCGGTTGAAGAAGGGGTGCAGAAATTCTTCGACTTGTTGACGCGGCTTGAGGGAGCTGATTTGAACTACAGTGAGCTCCAAAAGAAGACCAAGTTGCTGGCCTTACTCCCAGAGTCATGGTCCTCGCTCATCATCAACCTTAATCGCGACTTGCCCCGCCTCTCGCTTGAAGACGTGAAGCGAGCTATCCTTCAAGAGGATTTCCGCCGCCGTGAGTTGGCGAGTGCGGATGGCGCTGGGGCAGCGAGCATCGGCCGTGGATATGGTCGAGGAAGAGGCAGAGGACGAGGGGGAGGAAGGTTTGGTGGCAGCAACTTCGGCGGAGGCCGCAGGAGTGGCGGTTACGGCAGCGACGACAAGAGCTACGGACGCGGTCGCGGCCGATTCGACGGCGAATGCCATTATTGCCACAAGAGCGGACATATGTGGCGCGATTGCTACAAGCTCCTTGATGGTTGGACCCCTGCTCAAGGCCAGGAGGGTAGAGGAGCAGGAGGAGGGAGAGGAAGAGGCCGTGGAGGCCGTGGCGGTCGCGGTGGCGGAGCTGCAAACATGACGAGCGGAGACAATGACAAGGACCCGAGCAACGATCGGTACCCGGGTCTATTCTACTTCGTGTCGACGCAAGTACCGACTGGTCCAGAGAAGGATGAAGGCTTTGAGGAGCCAGCAGCTGTGGGGAAGGTGACCCTACACCCTCTGGACTATTGGGTGATCGATAGTGGCGCTACCTATAGCATGACACCTCGCCCGGACTTGCTCACCGAACTCGAACCGTCATCGGTGAAGCATGTCACATCGGCTTTGGGGCAGCGAGCGGAGGTGAAAGGCATGGGCAAGGCCATGTTTAAGGGTGCTGATGGGAAGATGGTGGGCCTCAAGAATGTGCTTTGGGTGCCCAGCCTTGCTGCCAACCTGATTTCCGTGCGGCGGTTGGCAAAGGCCGGCATGGACACGAACTCGAAGGGAGCCAAGACCTACACCGCAAGGCTTGACGATCGGATTCTTTGGGACCTTCATGAGGACAGAGATGTCTACAACGAGATGTGGCAGATCCCTGTGGTCCCAATGCCTAAGGAGAGGCAAGTGGCAGCAAGCGTCAGCACCAAAGGTGGAGCGGTTGGTAGCGGCGATTGCGCGGACGGTCGCGCTAAGGAGAAGGAGTCCAAGAAGTGCAATATTGGAGGGACCAGCAAGCAAAAGGGTGAGAAGAACCCCGAGGCAGCAGCGGAGGAGGACTACGGAGAGAGTATGTGGGGCGCTATTGCGAGCGCGGCATTCTCCAATCCAACTTCGGCTACGGGGGAGTGTGATTGGCTCACCTTGCATCGGCGCATGGGGCATGTGGCCCTGCCCATCTTGCAGCAGCTAGTAAAGAATGAGATGGTTGCTGGCATACGTGTGAAGCGGGGGCCCGATGAGGTACTTGGCTGCCCGACGTGCATGCAAGCCAAGTTCACCCGTTTCCCATTCTCTAGTTCGGAGGCAACGGCTAAGGCACCACTTGATGAGGTGGTGATGGACGTGGTGGGCCCCCTGAAGCTTGGAGCTGCTGGAGCTGAGTACTTCCTCACTATTGTGGACGTCTACACCCGTATGACTTGGGTGTACGTGCTGGCCAAGAAGAGCGACGTGGCTGAAACGTTGAAGACGGATTGGTTCCCGATGGTGGAGCGGCAACAAGACCGTCTAGTCAAGTCAATCCGCACCGATCGAGGGGGAGAGTTCCTGAGCAAGGAGTTTGGGTTGTGGCTGAAGAAGAATGGTATTCGGCACTCCCTCACCATGCCATACTCCCCTGCAATGAACGGCATCGCCGAGCGAGCGAACCGCACAATCACGGAGGCGGCACGCGGGTTGCTCATTGAAGCCGGGCTACCCAACTATTTCTGGCCTGATGCGGTGCGGAGCGCGTGTGTGGCCAAGAACCGAGCCTTGACTCATGTGGGAGCAGACAAATGGGTGCCCTATGTGGAGTGGCTAGGAAGGAAGCCAAAGGTGGATATGCTTCGGGTGTTCGGGTGCATGTGCATGGCGCTCGTGCCTAAGCATCTTCGGCACAACAAGCTTGGTGCCAAGGCGGTGTGGGCCGTGCACTTGGGCATGGCTCAAAACAGCAAGGGATGGCTTCTTTGGGACCCATACACCAAGAAGTTCTTGGTGAGCAGGGACTGCAAGTTCATGGAGAACTTCATGTACAAAGATTGGAAGGCGGAGAATGAGGCGAAGATAGGCGTGCGGTTTGGGGAGGTGAAGAGTTCCGGTTTGGAGCATGTGGAGCTGCCTTTGGAGCTGAGCAGCGGCAGCACAACCACGAGGCAATCCTCCCTTGTGAATGGGGGAGAGGAGGCCAATGATGCAGAGGAAGAAGAAGAGGAGGTGCAGCAAGTGAGCGAGCGTGCACCGTCACTCCCTTCCCGCACTACAAGTGCTCCACGGATTCGAGCCACACTGCAGCAACGCCAAGGCCTTCAAGTCCCTGCAGCTGAGGAGGAAGGAATGGGGAAGAGGAGAGTTCAACCCCCTAATAGGCTGACCTATGATGCGCCAGGAAAGCAGGGCAAGACAGCCCTGGCCGGAGCGGCAATGATGGTCGGAGACGACGAGGAGAGTGACTACGAGGAGTGTGCCTTCGCGTTCTTCTCTCCGGTGGAGATGCCGGGAGAACCAGCAACTCTCAAGGAGGCTTTGGAGAGTAGTGATGCTGAGGAGTGGAAGAAGGCCATGGAGAGTGAGCTGAAGAGCATCGAGGAGAATGACACGTTTGAATTGGTGGAGCTACCGGAGGGGCGTACGGCGATAACGTCCAAGTGGCTCTTCAAAATCAAGTCGGATGCCGACGGCAAGATCGAGCGCTACAAGTCTAGGCTTGTAGCCAAGGGGTACCAGCAGAAGGAGAAGGTGGACTTCAAGGAGCTGTTTGCCCCTGTGGTGAAGCCGACGACGCTGCGAACCCTATTCGCGGGAGCCGCCATCAAAGGATGGGTAGTAAAACAAATGGACATCGTAACGGCATTCCTTAACGGCATCCTTGAGGAGGAGATTTTTATGGCGCAGCCAGAGGGGTTTGATGATGGTAGTGGCAGAGTGTGGAAGCTGAAGAAGGCCCTCTATGGGCTGAAGCAGGCCCCTAGGCAATGGTACATGAAGCTGCGCGAAGTGTTGGAGGAGATCGGCTTCACTCCCTCAACGGCCGATCACTCCTTGTTCATGCTTGGCGAGGGGGAGCAGAGGAGCTTCATGGTGGTTTATGTGGATGAAATTCTCATATTCTCACCCTCCTCTGACCTTGTGAAGGAGGTGATGCTGAAGCTGCATGACAAGTTCAAGTGCAAGTCCCTTGGTGACGTGAACTTCTACCTTGGGCTCCACATCGAACGAGACGTGGAGAAGCGGAGCATGCGAGTGCACCAACGGAAGTACCTGGAGGCGTTGGCTGCCAACTTTGGCCAGAGTGAAGGTCATGTGGCTACTCCCTTTCCCTCTGGGTTCAAGTGTGTGAAGGGACCAGAGGAGGAGAGCGTTTGTGAAGAGGAGAGGCGCCGTTTTCACTCGTTGGTGGGCAGCCTCATGTATGCGGCGGTAAACACCCGACCGGACGTCGCGTTTGCTACCGGGCAGCTAGCTAGGGTAGTGCAATGCCCTAATGAGGAGCAGGTAGCAGCTGGAATGAGGGTGGCCAAGTATCTTGGCCAAACACCGACCGTTGGGTTGCAATACTCGGCGGCGGCACAAAGGCGCCAAAAGGGCGCGGATGGTGTTGAACCCGGGCGTTTGTTCCTCACCGCCTACTCGGATGCTTCATATGCATCAGAACCAGAGGACATGACAAGTGTGGGAGGCTTCATATGCTGTGTTGGTGGAGGCCCAACTGCTTGGGAGAGCAAGAAGCAGGTTGACCAAGCTTTGAGCTCGGTGGAGTCCGAGTACATGGCACTCTTCCGTGCCGTACGGGAGATTGTGTGGCAGCGGCGTTTGTTGGCTGAATTGGGGGAGGAGCAGCAAGGACCTACCCCACTGTACTGTGACAGCCAGGGTGCCATTGCTCTTGCTAAGAACCCTGTGTTGCATGGACTCACGAAGCACATGAGGGTGAAGTGGCATTGGACGAGGAGCATGGTAACCGCGGGTGAAGTTGAGTTGCGCTACGTGAAGACCACGGGGCAGCCGGCTGACATGATGTCCAAGAGGCTGGTGGAGCAGCAGCATTGGAAGTGTTGCAAGCTGGCTGGGATGGCTCTGAACTGAGAGAGCAACATATCCTAAGGCCAACAATCCGAGGGGGAGTTTGTTGGTGCAACCCTACGGTTTGCACTCGGCTTGTTGTCCGTGTGCGTGCATGTGTGTGTGTATGGAATGGTATAAGGGCATGGGATAATATATATTTCATGCTTATAATTGTGTGTGAATGTTGAGTCATGATGTCGAGTGTGCGTGTCGAGTCAATAGCGAGTTATCGCTAGACGCGTGTTACGCGGTCGTTTGTGTCTCGCGCGCGGTTTCTATTTTGTCGTGCGCGGTTTCTATTTTGTCCTGTGTCGAACGTTCGGTGTGTCGCAGGTGTGTGCAGCAGACCCATCAAGAACTCAAGGATGAGTTTGTGATGAAGAGCCCGAGCCTTGGTGTCAAGCCTCAAGTGATTTCGAAGCTCGCCAAAAGGGTACACCTCAAGATATTGAAGATAGTTACATTACTTTGTGTAGTGTAACATTTCACTTGGTGTAGGCCCTAGTGAAGGGTAGTTTCGAGACCCTTCGTGGTTGGGGACAGTGTGGCACTGTTCCACATCACTGTACCTCGGCTCTTGGGGTTTGTAGGAGCTGGGAGTCATTCCCAACTCATAACTCTTCCTAACTCTTCCTATCTTGTGTTCTAAGACTAGAGTGGCTGCCATAGTGCCGTTCGTTCAAACTGACGCTGTGTCGTCAATACTTGGTGAAATCGTGCGATCTAAATTGCCTATTGTAGGCGACAATAAGAAGCTCCAGATCCAAGTTGAATCAAGTCATTTGAAGCTGTGACCAGAACGCTATGAACGTTTGAAGCCGCTGTGCAGAAATCCGACTGTGCACTCTATCTTTCGTTTTAGGCACATTGGAGCCTACTGTGACTATAACAGGCACACCCGCCAACGGATACCACGACGGCGACGGTTCCTTTGCTCGCCAAAGTCGATGAGCCTGCTGATGAGGATGTTCTTGCTCCTCCCTTCCCCGTCGCAGATCCGCCTGCGTCGACACTTTTGTCGGCCACCGGCGATGAGGGGAGCCTTGAGGCGTCGCCTGTGGCGCCGGCCAGTGGCATCGCCGGCGGTCGACAAAACACCAAGCTAGTCGACCAGGATGAAAATTCGTCGACGACAGGGGAGCAGCAGACAGGGGAGCCGGTTGAACAAGAGGCATCACCAGGGGTGCAATCGACAAGGGAGCTGACGAAGTTAGCAGAAGACTTGGTCGTCGACGAAGAAGGGGAGCTGTCGGCAGGAGAAGAGTCCACCGACAGCGACGTGGTGGAGGTGCCGATCACGAAGCCTGAGCTGCGACGCACTGGTCGAGCTCGACGGCCGCCGGAGCGGCTGAGCTTCCACACCTGCCTACCACCAGCTGCCTTCACCACTGTGTACGACGAGGTCGACGACGACCTGTTGTACGACAACCCCAAGGAGGATGAAGAACTGCCAGAGCTCGACCCCGACGTACATGCCGACCCCGAGCACCGCTGGGACATCGCCACGATGACAGTGAACGAGGCGCTGGCGAGTTGGAAGGGTGAGGCGGTGAGGGCCGCCATGGAAGAAGAGATCCGCAGCCTCACCGGCATGGGCACTTGGGAGCTGGTCGAACGCCCACGCGGGGTAAACATCATGAAGAACCGATGGGTGCTGACAACCAAGTACCGCATCGACGACACCGTCGAGCGCGAGAAGGCGAGGCTGGTCGTAAAGGGCTTCACGCAGGTGTGCGGTGCCAACTACGACGAAACGTACTCACCGGTGAGCAGCTACATCACGTTGAGGATCTTCCTCAGCATCGTCGCCGTCCTCAACCTCAATCTGATGCAACTCGACATGAAGAACGTTTTCCTGCAAAGCAAGCTCGAAAGGGTGCTCTACATGTACCAGCCGGACTACTTCGACGATGGGACCGGCCGGGTGTGTAAGCTGCTGAAGAGCCTCTACGGGCTGAAGCAGTCGCCGCTGCTGTGGTACAGGGCACTCGACGGAGTGCTGCTGGGCGCTGGCTGGAAGAAGAGCCAGGTTGACGAGGCGCTCTACTTCAAGGCCAGTGATGACGGGGTGACCTGCTGGGTGCTGGTCTACGTTGACGATCTGCTCGCCGCCAGCAGCAGCCCCGCGATGCTGAAGGAGCTAAAGGGGCTGTTAGAGGCTGCCTTTGAGCTGCGTGAGATCTCGCCGGTCGTCAAGTACCTCGGGCTGGAGATCGTGCGTGACATGCCAGCAAGGAAGCTGTGGCTTCACCAGCAGGGCTACGCCGATAAGCTGCGTAGGCGCTTCATCGACGAGGAGCAGGGCGGTCGAGTCCCGAAGACGCCGGTCTCGGTCGATGCCTACGCCGGGCTGACATTCGACGACGAGGAGGCCCAGGAGCACGAGGAGGAGGAGTACCGGCAGAAGGTTGGCTCGCTGCAGTTCGCGGTGACGACGACAAGGCCGGACATCGCGTTTGCCTGCAGTAAGCTGGGAAGCGGTCTCATGGTGAGGAGCGACCAGCATTGGCGAGAGGTCGACCGCTGCCTCGCCTACCTCGCTAACACCCGCGACACCGCCCTGGAATTCGGCGGTGGACCAGAGTCGCTGGAGCTGATTGGCTATGTGGACGCCGACGATGCGGGCGACAAGCAGAACCGGACGAGCACGGGAGGCTACGTGTTCGTCTACGGAGGGGCCGCCGTCTCCTGGTCGAGCTCGCGCATCAAGTGCGCGACATTGTCGTCAACAGAGTCGGAGTACGTTGCGACCACAAATGCAGGCAAGGAGGGACGCCGACTTCGCTTCCTTCTTGCGGAATTCAAGCTGCTCGGCGCTGGGAAGCCGACCATCCTGCGCGTCGACAACAAGTCGGCAATTACGGTCGCTGCGGGCTTGGGGTTGACAGGCAACCTCAAGCACATGGAGCGACGCTATGCCTGGCTGCCGCACATGGTGAGGCGCGGGAAGTTCGTACTGAGGTACATCCCGACCACCGAGCAGCCGGCAGACTTCCTGACGAAGGCGCTGCACTTTCCGGCTTTCAACCGGTGCACTGTCGCCATCGGCCAAGTTCGTCTGGCCGATATCGGCGACGGCGACGATGATGCGCAGCAGTAGGTGCCGTGCCCTTCTGCACGGCTGGTGCGGTGACGGCGTGCTTTGTGCGGGATGCACGCCAAGGACGAGTTTTCTCCGTGGAGCACTGCCGTGTGGGCTGGAGGCCCAAGCGTGAGCGTGGCAGGGGAGTGCTAACGGGAATGAAGTGTTGGCCCCGCCCTCGCTTGGGCAACGCCGACGACTTGGTCGGATGTACGGGAGTAGCAGCCGACCATCCGCAGTGGGAGAGCTGCTCGACACGCTTTGTCGAGCTGCAGGGGACCGCTGTGGTGTTGCTGTCGACCAGGGAGCTCGACAGCTGCAACTGACTGGTCTGGGCGACGGGTGGGTCGTCGACTAGGAGGGGCTGCTCGACCGGGAGGTCGACAGAGCAGTCCGTCGACCTGAGAAGTGAGCAGCGGTCGACGAGGGGAGCTCGTCGACTACAGCTGACAGTTTTGGTCGACGGAAGGGGTCCGTCGACCAAGGGGTAGCTCGACGGGAGCTGTGATCGACCAGAGGCACTTGGGGTTGTCCAGGTCGACCGGGTAACCTGCTCGGCGAGTTCTGCGGAGGCACACAAACGTCGCCGAGGTCGCGATGGCGAAGGTGACTTCGGATTGGTATCCCGAAGTCGATGTGGCTCGTCAGGCGCAGACAACAGCCGACGTATGCACAACGGTGCAAGTCAGGCCAATCGTCTGCGCGCATCGGTGAGCGTGAGCACTGTTAGCTACTACGAAGCAACGCTGGACAGCCGCTCTGCTGCAGCGTTGGCACACCGTCGACCTGCTGTGTTAGCAGGTCGCCTTTCTGCAGTGCTGGCACGGCTCATCTACGCAACGCTGGCAGGCGGTCGACCATGCTGTGCTGTCAGTCGACCAGGCTAGCTGCAGAGTTGCTATGTGCCTGATGTAGTCATTCTTGTCATTGCCTGTTTGAACAATTCTGTAATTCCAACTTTGCTAGTGAAACTCTTTGCCGATTTCTCTCGTGCTTGTGCAAGCACTAAGGAACTAGGCAAAGCTAAGATCACTCCTAGTAGTTCGTGCCAACCCCGTAGTCTAGCTCACCACCTTTGTAGAGTAATTCTCCACAGTGTCGTCCCTCTCAACCATATGAGCTCGTAGCTTCTTCAAGTACTGGCTCCCTTGCTTCCCTTGCATCGCCTTGAGGTCGTCCTTCGTGTTCCAACGAGCGGCCGCGAGTGATGTCAGCTCTGCGTCCAACCACACTCGCTTGTTGCGCTTCGCCGGCGGGCGCTTCTCCTTCTTCGATCGACGTGTGCTGCGGTCGTCACCGCTTCCTACTTCGGCACCGTCCGAATCTTCCTCTTCGTCGTCACTGCCGGCCTTGTAGTTGTCGGAATCGGCATCACTGTCCGATTCCGACACGATCTCCTCAAGATCGTCGTTGCTGACGTCCGTGTCGCCCCCAGTTTCGTCGTCGTCGTGCCCAGGACCGCTGCTAGTGCTGGCGCCAGCAGAGTCGCGCTTTGTCTTTGCAATACGCTTGATGGAAGGGGACGGCTTCCCCTGCTTTTGCTGCTCCTTCATCCATGCGACATACGGGGGGTCTTCCATCGGTTCATCGTCGCTAAGTTTCTCCTTTCCCTTGCCGCGTGCGCTTCGACGTGGAGGCATTGCTAAAAACGTAGATAGCGGGCTGGTTTGGAAGCTCGGGAAGACTTGTGAGGGAGATCTGTTTGCTCATGCTTGTGCTGATTGCCCAACTGCTGGAAACCCTTGCGTGGGGAAGTTGCAAGAGGGGTGTTTGGTTGGGTTGGGATCTGGAGCCGCACAGATCTGCATGTAACTCTACCCACCGGGAATTTTGACGGAGTTGAGGGTGGGGTGAGTGTCGCTCAACCAGATGAAGGAGTTCGTGTATCATGGAATGGCGCGTCTCAATTGGATGCGACTGTCGTGGGGCCTGAATTTTAGGCGGGAAAACCCACGCGCCAGTTTGGGGGTCGCATGAAGGCATTGGATCCAAAGTGGTGTTTTGTGTTGCTTGAGTCATCCGCAAAATGCGGATGCCCGGAACAGTGCCCATGACCGGAACCAAAGATACGCCCTTACTCGTTTCAATGTCGGTATCTTCTACGGTATCTCAATGTATAAAGTTGGTTTTAACGCCGTGAGACTATGTCTTGTGGCCGAACCAAATTAGAATATCGATAAATAATAATAATGCTGCATGAATTGCCGGGCATCAGTCCCGCTATGCACCATGATGCATTGCTGAACGGGGGATACTTGAGCAAACATGTGTTTGCACCGCGCGAACATTTTGGGCCAAGCTCATGCGCTTTTTGCCTCGGTGAAGGACCAAAGCAGAGGCAAATACCCAGAGAGGTGATGATTGCTGGTAGTAAGTCCCCACCCACAGATGATCCTGAAGTGGCCCTGTCAAGATAGATGGGACTTCCGAAGGATGAGGTTGCGGGATCAATCCCCAGAGTCGGCGAGTTCCGCCAGCCCCCCAGAAAGGGGTTTCACACTGCTCATCTGGAAGTGGATATATCCTTACCTCGATACTCAGTGAGGCGTGTAACCAAGTGGGTAGGCAGATTACGATCGACGGCTGGGGGTAACCCAAAAAGGGTTCTCCCCCCTCCTTTACCTTTACCCCACCCACAGATGGTTATGGTTTGAGACGGCAACGATGGCATACGCCTCTAGCAGGGAAATAAGAGGGTGAGAAATTTTTGTTGCTCTAAATGAGTTACTGAAAAGAGAAGGATGAAAGCCTATTGAATATTATTATAATGTAGTATTATACATTCATAAGATTATACCAGTAGTACATGCAGTTGAGAATCTGTGCTCATTATTCAGCGAATCCCACAATAGCGACACATCGAAATGAGAATGACTTCTGTCAGAATTTACAGCAGCCGTCGAATCCGAAATCCTCGCTCTGAATTTGATCCAACATCCCATCCCACCCTCCTCCCCTTACTGACAAAAAGCCGCGTCGGGTAGATTGTGTTGCTTCTTACGCCCAAGCGCCTGAAACTGGAACCAGGATTTTTGTTGTGAAGGCCACTTCATCGCCTTCCATCGACTCGCACGATTCACCACTCTCAGACTGCGGCTTCGAGTCAGACTGCTCCGACTCCCTCACGATCAGTCGCTTGATGAACGGCGGGAAGAACGGCCACAGTCGCTGCTGCAGCTCAAGCAGCTGCCAGTCGTCACATGTGACCACCCCACGGCAGATCGACGCGCCGCAGTGGCAACTGAAGTTGTCACTGCTGGTGCGGACGACGCCTGCGTTGGTGCTCCCGTAGTCGATGCTCAACTCTTCGCCTTGCACGATGTCCCGCAAGGCCACCACCGTCACCGAGTCTTCCAATCCGCAGTTTGGGTCGCACGAGTGGTTGATAAAGTCGGGCGTCTCGGGCCCACGCGTCGGATGCGGCACCTGCCAGAGGTGATCGTTGACACGCAGCGAGAGCTCTTGCGTGCGCTCGTCGCTTCCCAGCAGGTAGTCGAGGCCGACAAGCTTGCCGGCGAAGACGAGAAGCGGTTCGCCACGTCGGACGCTCGCCAATGCGAACATCCCCTTGAAGCCGTCCGCGCCGCCTTTGTAGCGAGGAACCACGCGCGGGTCGTACCACCCCGACTCGGCCATCTTCCGCTCGATATAAGCCGAGCAGTGGCCGGCGAACCGCCGCTGCCAGTCGTGCGAGCGCCACTCGGTGAATGTGAGCGTGTCACGGCAGCACGCGGCGCCGCAGCGGCAGTGCAGGCCGGCATGCATGCTACCCTCCGTCTCCGTGCAGGCGTAGTCGTACGTGACGTGCTCACCCGGGCGAATGTCGCGCAGAGCGACCATGCAAGTAGCGGTAGCGTACCACGTGTTGGGGTCGCACGAGTGGTTGTAATAAAAGCTCGGATCTTCGTCGGGGTCAGTTATCGTGTCGTACATGTCGTCACCGACCATGTACGAAAAGTGAATCATCATTTCGCGCTTCTTTTGATCGGGTTCCGCTGATAAGTCACGAGCGTGGTACACTCGCCGCGCAGCGGCCTCTTCTTCGTCCCAATCGCAAACGACCTCGCCTTGTGCGATAAAGCTGCGCGCGAACAGCCCGCAGCATCGGAAACCGTAGAGCTGGTGCTCCTTCACGACGATGTGCGGGTGGAGACCCATGATGGAGGAGCGAGAACGGTTGGAGGATGAGTGTGTGTGAAGCGTGCAGTCTGATGATGCGAGGAAATGGTGCGCTGAATTAGTTCTATCATTGCTTGAAAGTTGAGACTGATCCAAAACGCCGTGAGATGCTGTCTTTATGGATTCTAGGGGAATTGGTGTGGAGGCGTGATACACTGAACGAAGGCAGAGGCCCTCAAGGTGAGGTTAAGGAACTGTAAGTCAATCACCCACCAAAAATCGTTCGCGTTCCACACGAAAGTCGGCCCCATTCGCCCAACGAAATGCTGAGGCCTCGAGGTGAGGTGATGGAATCGGAGGCCAATCACCCACCTAGTATGATCGCATTCCAGACGAAGATCGCTTCCATCCGCCCAGAACGAAGGCGGAGGCTCGTCGATGTGAGGTGATGGAATTGGAAGCACATCACCCCACCTAGTATGATCACGTTCCAGACGATGATCGCCCCCCAAAGGCAGAGGCTCCTCAAGGTGAGGTGAATTGGAAGTCGATAATCTGGTGATAGACTTCTGATTCCATCTGGTACGTTTCTTGTACATTATTTGCGGTCTAATCTGTTTTGTCACGGTGCAAAACGGTGTAAGAGAAAACTTCTGACACCGTATCTAACCGTTTTAAAAGCGGTTAGAAGCGTACGAGTTGCAATTTCCCTACCATTGTTATGCTCCAGTGATGATATGCATGCATGCTTGGCGGATGGTCAATTGTCTTGGGCGAAGAATGACGTTCGCAACAATCGTAAATTGTCGTGGGAGTTGATCGCACGGTTTGCAGCCTAGGCGTACAACTCATCCATTCGTTGCCACACCAGACATTCGATAATACCCATCGCCTGGAACGCGATCATGTGTGCGTGGAAGAACCCTGAAACGGGAACACCGAATGAGTGATTGACGTGTGGCAACTTCCGCCAAGGCAGAGCATCAGCGGGAAGCCTATTTCTGAGAATTCAGCACGGAGCGTAGGATTTCTCGATCCGACGGTAAAGATGAAAATCGAAAATCGAGTCATCTCCGCATCTCACGCTTTGTGAGAGTGGAATCGCGTTGCGACCAATACCGTTCCACAGTGTACATTCCCCATGGGCAACACATGGATTTGAATCTCTCATGGTCAGCCAGGGGGCTGAAACTTGAACCTGTGACTACCCTGGACACTCTAGCTGCTGCTGCTGCCAGCCAGCTCATTTCCTCTCGAACAATTGAATCAACCAAGCTCTCTTCTTCACGAAGTGCGTGACAAAAGAATCTCACGCATCAGCCCCTTTTCTCGTCTCGGTAGCTTATCGATTCAACACGATGATCCGAGCAATCCTGGCTATAATACACGGAGGAGCGAACCATAGCGTGAAAGATTGACTGAGAAAGACGATAGCCAAAAAGGAGTCTAACAGAACAGATACCGCTACTCACCAACTATTGGACAACCAGACGCGTGCGAGTTATTTCTATCCAAAGCAGGGGGGGGAGACCCAGTTCAGTCGAACGGGCGAACAGACCGATGGAATAACAAACTGACAGTAAAAGCAAGCAGGAAATTCCGTCGTAGGCAGCCAAGCGACACGAAAGCAACAGATTTTACCTGTCGACAGCGACAGTTGAGGCGGGTCGAGGTGCCAGCAGCACCCCAGTCCGACCAGTGTCTCCGAAGTTGCGATTCAATGGACGGAGGCGAGATGATGATATCCCTGGATCTGGTTCAGCCGCAGCAGAAGCAGCAGCGAACTGGCAATCCTGTGGCCGCTGATCGGAGTGTCAGCGAGACGCGTTACTACTCTGACGATGCGACAATTACCGGCGACATTTGCGACAAGGAGGAAGGACGGTTGCTGCTCGCAGGGGCGTGCGACAGTCGCGAGGATGGCGGAGCATCGATGCGACGATCGGCGGCAGAAGCGACGGCCACGGGTGATGGCCACGGCACCAGCAGCGGTTCTGCTTCTGCTACTGGTTGTGGTGATGCTGATGATTTCGGGGAGGTGGAAGAAGGCGAGGGGGACGATGGAGAGCCGAGCCTATGGTCGGCATTGGCGTTTGCATGGGTGAGCGCGCTGCCTGCTTGGCTGGCTGGTTGTTTGGTTCCATCCAAGTAACTATCTCTCTTCCTTGCTTCCTTCGGCGTAGCGCGACTCAGGTTGCGCGACTCGTCCTAGGGAGCTTAGGTTGCGTGTGCGCGACTCAATTTTCTTGCCTCTCAACTGTTGGTGCAACCCTACGGTTTGCACTCGGCTTGTTGTCCGTGTGCGTGCATGTGTGTGTGTATGGAATGGTATGAGGGCATGGGATAATATATATTTCATGCTTATAATTGTGTGTGAATGTTGAGTCATGATGTCGAGTGTGTGTGTCGAGTCAATAGCGAGTTATCGCTAGACGCGTGTTACGCGGTCGTTTGTGTCTCGCGCGCGGTTTCTATTTTGTCGTGCGCGGTTTCTATTTTGTCCTGTGTCGAACGTTCGGTGTGTCGCAGGTGTGTGCAGCAGACCCATCAAGAACTCAAGGATGAGTTTGTGATGAAGAGCCCGAGCCTTGGTGTCAAGCCTCAAGTGATTTCGAAGCTCGCCAAAAGGGTACACCTCAAGATATTGAAGATAGTTACATTACTTTGTGTAGTGTAACATTTCACTTGGTGTAGGCCCTAGTGAAGGGTAGTTTCGAGACCCTTCGTGATTGGGGACAGTGTGGCACTGTTCCACATCATTGGAGCATCACAGTTTGACTTCATAGCTTTGATGCCCTTTGCCAGGGGCGACGAGCTGTTCTCCTCTTCTCCACCCCCTCTCCTCCCCGTCTCCTCCTCTTCTCCACCCCCTCTCCTCCCCGTCTCCTCTTCTCCTCCCTTTTCTCCTCCCGTCTCCTGCCCCTCTCCTTTCCCTCTCCTCCCCCCTCTCCTCCCCTCACTCTCCTCCTCTCCTCCTCCGTCCAGATTCAAGCATCACAGTTTGAGTTCATAGCTTTGATGCCATTCACCAAGGGAGCCGAGCTCTTCACGTCGTACGGCCCCAAGGTGAACGAGGAGCTGCTGCTGGGCTACGGCTTCGTGCTGGACGGAAACAAGCAGGAGAACGTGCTGCTCTTCCGCACGCTGCTAGATGCAGTGAACCTGGTCGCCCTCGTCCTGCACCGCGACGCCGCCCGCCCCGGCGAGTGGGTGGTAGGCCTGGGTGGCTTGGGTGGGGCGACTGAGAAGGGCGGCAAGACAGGGGAGGCTAGGGATGTGAGTGAGTGCCACGAAGGGATTGAGGGAGAGGGAGAGGAAGAGGAGGAGGGGAAGAAACGGACATGTGCAGCGAAATACGGGGATGAGGCTGTGGAAGGTGGTGGTGCGGTTGTGAGTGCAGAGGCGGGCAGCAAAGGGGATATGGAGCTGAAGCAGGGCTTGGCACGCATCTGGGGAGAAGGGCTGGGTGACTGGCTGGTCAACGAGGGTGCTGATGGTGATGCGGATGGTGATGATGATGATGATGATGATGATGATGATGATGATGATGATGATGATGATGATGATGATGATGATGATGATGATGATGATGATGATGATGATGATGATGATGATGATGATGATGATGATGATGATGATGATGATGATGGTTATGGTTATGACTGCGAGGAGGACAACGATGAGGAGGATGATGATGAAGAAGCCGCCGGGAGCAGGTGGGGCAAAAGCAAAGTGCAGGAGCGAGGGAAGAAGCGGAAGAACAGCAACAGAAACAAGCACAAAAACAAGAAAAAGAGCAAGGGGAAGAGCAAGAGCGGCAGCAGGCATGGAAAGCAGAAGCAGAAGAAGAGCAAGAAGCAGCAGCAATCAGACTCCCCAACAGCCAAGCTTCTGCGAGTGCGGCAGGCGCTCTGGCGGGTGGCAGCCAAGGCAGTAGAAGCAATCGCCAGGGAGCACGCCAAGGCAGAGAAGCAGTTCGTGCACGTGGGAGCCATGCCTCAGTACTTGGCTCGGCAGGAGATCAGGAGGGAGAGCGAGGCAGACGAGGTGAATGGCGGAGTGGAGGTGCTGGCAGGGAAATACAAAGACCCGAGTTTTGGCGTGTCCGTGTGGCGTGGGGGGATTGTGGAGCCGAATCTCATGGCGGTGTTTGCTGCTGTGTGGTACTACCTCAAGCACCATTCAGGTGAGACTCGCATGGGAGTGTTGGTTGAATGAGGGGAGGAGGGGATGGGGGGGGGACGAGGGTTGAGAGAGGCAAGCAACGGGGTGTGTCTGTAGTTAGGAGTAGCAGCAGGGGGTTGGAGGGAGAGAGCGAGGCGGACGAGGTGAATGGTGGGCTGGAGGTGCTGGCAGGGAAGTACAAGGACCCGAGTTTTGCCGTGTCCGTGTGGAGAGGTGGGATCGTGGAGCCGAACCTGATGGCGGTTTTTTCTGCTGTGTGGTACTATCTCATGCACCAGTCAGGTGAGAGCTGCTGGGTAAGCTTCGAACGATGAGTTTGAATCTGAGAGTCTATCTTTCTGGCATTCCTGTGTGGAGCCGAGCCGAGCCGAACCTGTCGGCTGTGTTCGCTGCTGTTTGGACTACATGGAGCGATGATTGGGTGTTAGGGTTTTTTTTTTGAATTATTGTGTTCCTGATAGTACATTCAAGGGAGTGTCCAAACGTGTTGGCTGTGTTCGCTGCACTGTGGTACTACCTCAAGCACCTTCCAGGTGAGTGAGATTTATTGCTTTCTGCCCTCTGTTACTCAGTTAACATCCAAGGGAGTGTCTGAATGTGATAGCCTAATCCTACATCCTCCCCTTCCCCTGTATTCTCTCGCCCTCTCTCCTCCAGAGCCCCCGGCCGACATGGCCAGTTCGGTGCTGTACCTGGGGTGGGCTGTGAGCAACAGTGGGTGTCGGGACGCACATGTTGATGGATAGCCTAGTCACGTTTCAACTCCTTCCCCTATACGTTCTCTCGCCCTCTCTCCTCCAGAGCCCCCGGCCGACATGGCCAGTTCAGTGCTTTACCTGGGGTGGGCCGTGAGCAACAGTGGCTGTCGGGACCCACATGTTGATAGCCAAATCATGCATTCACCCCTTACTCTTTCTCTGCTCTCTCCCCTCCCTCCGTCAGAGCCCCCATCGGACATGGCCAAGTCAGTGCTGTATCTGGGCTGGGGAGTGAGCAACAGCGGCTGTAGGGACGTGGCCTCTCCCTTCTCCAACGTGCTGCCCGCCCTGCAAGCAGCGGCTGACACCGTTCGTCTGCTAGCGCAGGCGCGGCTGCAGCAGATGCCGACCAGCATAGAAGAGGACGAAGCGATCCTGAGGGAGCTGGAGCGGTGCAAGAGCGGCGGGAAGATGGGGGCGGGTGGTGGGGAGGGGGTGAAGGGTGGGAAACTGGGGAAGGAAGGAAAGAAGAAGCCAGCACAGAGCAAGCAGCAGCAGAAGGCGAAGCTGACGAGCCTGGAGGAGGAAGTTTCCGCAAAGCGACTCAGCCGGCGCCGGCGCCGGCGTGCTGTTAGCGAGGGGAGGATCAGCGATGACTACAGCGATGATGACAACAACGAGGGTGACAACACCGAGGAGGAAACGGACCTAGAG
This sequence comes from Closterium sp. Naga37s-1, assembly GCA_947471745.1. Taxonomy (NCBI): domain Eukaryota; kingdom Viridiplantae; phylum Streptophyta; class Zygnematophyceae; order Desmidiales; family Closteriaceae; genus Closterium; species Closterium sp. Naga37s-1. Next base: position 27,247 of record CANJKZ010000134.1, read on the forward strand.
CTCGGGAGCAGGAGCGATGAAGAGGAGGCGATAGATTGTGATGCGTGGGCGCGAGAGCGGGCCAGTGGGGAGAGCGAGGAGGAAGGCGGCGGGTCGGAGAGCGGGAATGGCAGCGGCGGTAGTAGTGGGGGTGCGAAGAGGCTTACTGTGATGCGGGTGCGGTGTGGGTGTGAGGAGTTTAGGGCGGAGGCGGATGAGCGGATGGTGGCGGTGCGGTTCCGGAAGGCCAAGAAGGCGGTGCTGAAAGAAGTGGTGGACCGGCTCAGAAAGGCGTGCCCTTCCTCCCCCACTGCTTTCCTCTGAAATGACGTTTGAGCCGACTCAAAAGTCACTTCGTTTTGAGTCGACTCGGAAGGCTACGGTAAGAAGGTGGTGATGAAAGAGGTGGTGGAGTGGCTAAAAAAGGCATGCCCTGCCTCCACCACTGCTTTTCTCTGAAAATCCAAGTCCATGGCCTCTTGTGATTCCACACCTGATTTCCCTGTGGTAATCCCTTCCTGAATTCCTTGTAGTACACCGCACCCTGTCATGGGGGTTCGTTGGTAGCTGTCCACCTGTGGTCTTTGTTTTGCGCAGAGACTGTGCCAGCCAGCTGGTAGGCATGGGGGGGAGGAGCATCGGAGTGCACTGTGCGGCGAGCTGGCAGAGCCACTGTTTGTTGTCGCTGCCTTGTTTCACCTGTCTCTGATGCAGCTCACCGTGCTTGGTCGTCTGGCCGCATTGCTACCACTAGATAGTGATAACCCAATTTAGCGCTGCTTTCTACATAGAACTTTCAATAAGTGTTTGCAACAATCACCACACCAATACTTGTGTTTTGACAGCTGGAGCTGCCCACATCCCGCTTTGGATACCACCAGAAACACCTGGAAACATAAAAATATGATAATTAGCAGGAGACATACCAGTAACACAATCTCATGTTCCTTGTACTTCGACGCATCATCCCCACCAACCGATTTGCACACCACGCCTTCATCTTCCCGCTTTATGAGACAGCCCACAATGCTTGAGCTGAGCATGGCTGCTTTTTCACCTCCCGAAATTAGGGTTTAGTCAATGGCATCAGCTCGCGTGACCTGCTCCACCAACTCCCTCACAATCAGCCGCTTCGGCGGGAACGATAACCTCTGCTGCAGCTCAGGCATCCGCCACTGGCGCTGCGAATGCGGCAGCCCGACGCGCCGACGCGCCGCACTCGCAGGCCGACGCGCCGCACTGACAGCGGAAGTTGTCACTGAAGGGTGCGGTTGGCGCCTGAGTTAGTAATGCTGCCGTAGTCGATGCTCAACTCTTCGCCTGGCGCGATGTCCCGCAAAGCCACCACCGTCACCAAGTCTTCTTCCATTCCGCAGTTTGGGTCGCTCGAGTGGTTAATGAGTTCGGGCGTCTCGGGCCCACGCGTCGGATCTGGTTTCTGCTCGTTTAACGACTCGGAGTCGTTTATTTGCAGCGAGAGCTGTCGCGTGCGCTCTTCGCCGGCAACCTTGCCGGCGAAAACGAGAACCCGTTCCCCGCGTCCAATGCTCGCCAAAGCAAACAGCCCCTTGGAGCCGTCCGCGTCGCCCTTGTAGCGCGGAACCACGCGCGGATCGTACCACCCCGACTCGGCCATCTTCCGCTCGATATAGGCCGAGCAGTGGCCGGCGTTTCGCTGCTGCCAGTCGCGCGAGCGCCACTCGGAAAATTTGAGCGTGCCGCGGCAGCACGTGGCGCCGCAGCGGCAGAGAAAACCGGCGTGCATGCTGCCCTCCGTTTCCGTGGATGCATAGTCGTACGTGATTTGCTCGCCGGGTTGAATGTCTCGCAGGGCGACCATGCAACGTGGGTTAATGTACCACGAGTTGGGGTCGCACGAGTGGTTGTAATAGAGGCTTGGGTCCTCGTCGGGGTCGGTTGTTGTGTCGTACACGTCGTCCTCGACCATGTACGAATATCGAATCATGATCTCGCGCTTCTCCTTATCGGGTACCGCCAATAAGTCATGAGCGTGGTAGTACACTCGCCGCTCTTCTTCCTCAATGTCCCAATCGCAAACGATCTCGCCTTTTGCGATTAAGCTGCTCGCGAAGAGCCCCCGGCATTGGAAACCGTAGAGCTCGTGCTCTTGCACGACCATGTGCGGGTGGAGACCCATGATGCAGGATCAGGAACGAGTGGGGTGGTACAACTAGACGTGCAGTCTGATAATTGGGAACGCTCTGAAGTTGAATATACTTACTGAGAAATGTAATGTACGTGTACTGTATTATATCGCTGCTAGATCATCTCGACGATCAATATGATGTTGAGGTGAAGGAATCTCGAGGATCTCAACAAGTGTCGAAGGCAGGCATCTCGAGGTGATGGAAACAGGAATTTCCCAAGGGAAGAGATCATCGAGAAGCCGAACATCAGCAGAGAAGTGGCCGAATTAGGGCCGCGTGAGTCGCACCCCTAGTACTTAGGTCCGAACCTGCGTACGAGCCTTCTTTTTTTCGAGCCATAACAAATATAAACCCCTATTGGATGGCATGATTTTAGGGAGAAATCAACCCTCAACACTCTGCGACAAGGTGTTTAGGGTTGACTTGTTTCTAAACAAAATTCTGTCCGCTTGTTGGGTGTTTAGGCTCGAAAGTTGTTCAGGCTAGTTGCGGCGCTGGTTCGGCACTGCTTCGAGGGGGTGCGACTCACACGGCCCTAATTCGGCCATCTCTCTGCTATTACTCGGCCCTAATTTGGTCATTTCCGATTTCCCAACCACTCGCGGGTTCTGTGGCGGTGGAGAAGTGTGAGACGGCAACTACATGGGAGTTTTACGCCAAGGCGTTACATTGGTAAGAGACGTTAGGGGAACAGAAACACGGTGTTCTTCTGCCTCAGAAGCACGGCGGCACTAACTACTGTTACTGTAATGATCTATCACTGGCTGCAGGATCCCGCAAATGACAGTAATCCACCTGTCACATACTGGTGGAGAACCACATCTATCTTCTGGACAGCTGTCACCTCAGTACTCAGGGCGTCCCCTCCCCACCCCGCGTTTGCCCGCCATAGATGGAAATTCGGACACATAAGAAGTAATCTTTTGTTTCTTGTATATATATGGATATGCCCCAAATTTGATGTACTGGATTTTCTGGACGAAACTATTTCTTTTTGAAGGAGATGCTTCGGATACATCATTCAAACCCTAACTTCCAGAAATGCTTTGGCAGAGTATGCAGACAGTTGTCATTTCAGTCGCGTGCCATTTAATTCAGCAAACAAATTGAAATCCTTGAGCAAAAAAACAACAGTCGGGGTAGCTTTAGAAGGAAAAGTAGGCGGGCAACAGCTGGTGTCCAAACTTCAGATGGCGGGAAAATGTAGGGACGCCATCTCACATGTGACTGTGATGAAAACACTGTGCTGTACCAAGTGTACCCCGTTGCCCTGTCAACTGTATATTCCAGGGGGGCAACTTCAAGCCGGGTTTTCGATCGAACCTGGACAGGGTCAGCAGCAGCTTGGAGCGAGCCGCTGGTGTTAGCAAGCGGACTCAGTCACATTCGAGGAAACTACGACAAACAACGGAACGGACTGTCATAAAAATTTTCAGGGAACACGGGCAGCCACTGGTGCAAGCAGTCTCAGGTCCCATTTGAGTGTGTTGGACGAACAAGGGGTCTGAGATATTTCGACCTCCGTAAGGACGTGGACCGGATCGAGGCGATCTGAGGCTGATTAGAGGCGACCCACATTCTCAACCGTGGGATGAGAGAAGATGGATGGTTGGGAATGTGGGTCGGTTCTGGTCATTGCGATCAGCCTCCGATCGCCTCGATCCGTTCCACGTCGTAAGCACCCCGCTTCTGGCACTCGAGTTTTGATTAAGACAACGTACAGCAAGTTCATACTGACCGTTAGTGAACACGCCCTTAAATTCACCACACCGCGATATGGTCCTAAGATTTTGTAACCGCTTATCTCACACATGCGAGGTGTGGTGTGGAGAGGTTGAGCACACCTGTAATATCTTTTCTGCCAATAGTAATTTGCGGGATCCATGTGGTCGATGTTACAGTTCTGTAGACCACGGATGCCAACGTGTACACACTGGAAACTGTAGGGTACACCTTCGATTTGTATTCCGTGCAGGCGAACAACGTGCGGATCATTTTCATCCTGGCTCTCAATGGTCTACACCTAGTCCGCGGTATTTTAACCGCCGCTATCTTAACCGCGCGAGAGTACTTCTCTTTGGTCAGACTTGTTTAAACGAGTAGTTCGAAAATTAATGAGGGTATAATCTAACATTCCCTTCGCGAGATCCGGCAGTTAAAACACTGCCAATGCCGATATTCCCCCTATTTCGGAGCACTAAGTGTGCGTTTCTTCAGACGGAAAAGCATCCGGCTGTAAACTAATAGCCTTGAAATCTTTGGGTGCCCATCTCATTACCCGAAAACGAATAAAGGGTGTTTGAAACAAAACAGTTCACGTGGTTAAAATACCGCGGACTAGGTGTAAGTCAGGAAAGTTGAAACCGCCCCCAAGCGTGATCAACCACGTATGATCCAGACATTCCACAATGCTCTCCGCCTCACGGCAGCCATGGATTCTACCGAGACCCTGGAACTCGCCAATGTACCACCTATTGTACGACATTCCCGCTAATAACATAACCATTGAGATCGTCTTCTCTCAGGGTACCAGAGGATATTTTTTAAATGTTCAAACAGAGAACATTCGTCCCTATCCCCTGAAGACGAGCAGAAGTCATGGTTTCGGGATTTCCGTGCGAGGTTATTTCAACATGGCATTTCCAAGGTTCCAAGCTACTTTCAAGGCTTCCATCAGGCATCAGCATGCAGGCATTGCTACAACTACAAAGGACGTCCAGTTCGTGCTCAGTTTTTATTATTCTCAGGTACTGCACTGGCTCTGGTGGCTGTTCTATCATCATTGCACAATGGCTCCTCGAGTTAAGAAGGCTGCTGCTGCTGCTGTCACCGCGGCTACCGCTGCTGCTGCGGCTGCTGCCTCGTCCACTGCTGGGGTTCCGCTGGTTTCTGCTACCTCTTCTGCTCCGCCGGCGACGACTCCAGCCAAGCCGAAGTCCATGTCGAGACTTCCTCTTAAGTCCGCTACCGCCATGAAGGCGTCCAAGGGACCCTTTCAGCCTGATGAATCTGAAGCTCTTACCCTCTCGGCGAAGCTCGCAGCCATCCGCATTGAGGAAGCTGCGAATGATAGCAAGAAGGGTAAGGAGGAAGTCATTTTCAAAGATGCTGTTTCTGACGCTGCACCAGAAGGAGAAGATGTTTCTCATGACGACGATGAGGACAATGTTTCACGCGACAATGCTGACGATGGCTCGGGACCATCGGGGGTTACCCACCTGCTTAACGATGAGGACGACGGGCTTATTGCCTATGATTCTGACGAAGAGGTCGAGGAAGCGTCAAAGGGAGAGATCGCGTCACGTTCCTGCTACCCGATCACCCTTCTGATCCCTGAAGAGTTTTTGTTGGAAGTACCTCGCACACAGGCAACGATCAAGGGATTGGTGGGGATTTGGAAGGATGAGCTGTCTGATGGGGCCCAGGTCACCACGACGTACCAGCAGCTGACGTCCGGTTTCCTGTACAAGAAGTATTACGGTCGCATGCAAGTTACTTTTGACAAGGCATCTGACGCAAATTTTGTGTGGCGTAATCAGGTCGAACATAAGTGCAAGAATGGGATTTACGTTACCTTTGACTGGCAGTATCCGGAAGATCCCGCTTTCGCCAGGCAGAAGGCGACGAACCCTGCAGTGATTGAGCTCTATTTCAAGGAGGTCCCTGCTGAGATCTCACCTGCAATGCTGCATGGGATGCTGATGGCTCCGCTCAAGAAGAAGAAGAAGTCGGTGTTTAAGAAAGGTCTTTGCTTTCATCGTGCGGTCAACTCGGTGACTGGCTTGGATACGGATCGGATCAAGGGACTGGTGGTTGCTCACGAGGGTGATCTGTACCGGTGGAAGCACTACATTGAAAGTCCGCTCAACAAGGACGAGATTCTGCTGATCCACTACCCGGCGTTGAAGTGCAGTCTGTGCGGTGGTCATCACTCGATCCACAACCACAACGACTTCGTCGTCGAGCGTCACAACAACATCACCAAATGGCACCTTACCATTGGGAGGGTCCATGAGCTGAATGGTAGCTGCGTTGTTTGCGTTGTCGCTGATGGAATTTCGCGCGTTTCACTGTCGTTTTCCACTTGCCTTTCTTCCCGAGTTCTCACATCGTTGCTGCGCAGCTGCTGCGACCATTGCATCAGATGCGACCAAGATTATCCTCAAGGACCCGTCCCTGGTACTTATCTCCACCAGTGGAAATCGGGAGGAGTGGGTTTGTCTTCAGGACAGTTGCGAGAAGGCTCATGGTTCGTCGTTCGAACAGGCAGCGCATCACGCGTTGTCCCAGCGGCACCGCCATGGGGCCCCGAAAGGTGGAGAGTCACTCCGGTTGTTGAAGGGGAAGATCAACCTCAAGCACCTGAAGAAGGATTATGGGTTGTAGAAGGAGGAAGGAGAGGCGAAAGCTGCATGTTAGTATCCCCTGTGTTTGTACTGTTCCTTTATAAAACTGTGGTTCGTGTCTCGCTCAGCCCGTGGATGCTTGGGGCTTCTCGGCGGTTTCCCAATGAATAAAGCTTCTTACCTGTCGATACGCGAGCTCAATGTCAACGGGCTCGGGAGCAGAGGGAAGCAGAAGCATCTGAAGGCATGGCTAAAGAAACCACCTGATATCTTCGTTTTGGCTGACACACGGATTGGTGCTGACCACGATTTCTGGAAGAAGCTCAAAGTCCCCCATTGTCATGCGATCGGTCCTGCGGGGAAGGCAGGAGGGGTTGCCATCTTAAGTTTCAACAAGTCTCTTGTTTTCACTAACATTGTCACTCACAGCTCGGGTCGTTTGCTTCAGGCTGATGTTCAGTGGGACTCTTTCCACTGCACGATCCTGGCTGCTTACTTTCCTGCGAAAGCTTGCAGGCGTCGCCCGTTTTACGATGGGGTGCTTGCTCCTTTTATGGCGCACTCTGTGGGGAGGAGGTTTTCTTTTGATCGGAGATCTTAACATGGTGGAGGAACCTCTACTGGATAGATCGTCTGGTGCGGGCTCGTCAGGAGAGAATGGCAGCGTGTTGCGGATATGCTCAGCGCACTGCCTCACCGACGCTTTTCGCTGGATGAACCCGGTGCTGAAGGAGTTTACCTTTCTGTCTAGGTCTGCCAAGACCAGCTCACGCATTGACCGGGCCCTTGTCTCGGCGCCGCTGTTGACGTCGCTCTCTGAGGCGTCGCACTGTCGGCCGCTGAAGGGTCTCTCAGACCACTGGTTCGGGGTGAAGGTGACCTTCAAAATCAGCCTGCAGTTATGCATGGGGCCTGGAATATGGAGGTGCAAGGCGGCAAAAATTGGAAGGCCGGGTGCGGTGAAAGCGGTTGCTGCGATCTGCGAGGAGCACGGTAAAGCGGGGTCAGGCGATTTCACTGCGCTCATGAGGAAAATGAATATGGCATTAAGGAAGTACTCTGCTGAGGAACGGAAGCGGGTCAAAGCTACCCTGACTCACCTGGATGAGGCGGTTGCGGTTTTGCAGCAGGAGGTGATGAGAAACCCCTACTGCTCCGCCCGGAAGGAGGAGCTGAAGGTCAAGGAGTCCAAGCTGGCGGCATACCTCGCCTCGGAACAGGAGAGGGTCACGCTCATGGCCGGGGTCAAGGAGCTGCGTGAAGGGGAGTTGCCTGGCAAGCTCATGTCTGCAAAGGTCAAAACACGGAAGGAGAGGACAATGATTACATCGCTGCAATGGAAGGGGACAGTGCGGAATGACTCGTGCGGGATACTAGAAGCTGCCTCCGAGTTCTACGCGGAGCTGTTCTCGGAACCTACCCCGACAGCGGACAGCACGTTTTGGCCGGTCGCTCCTGGCAAGAAGCTGGGTGAGGCGCAATCGCAGCTGTTGGTAGCGGACTGGTCTGAAGCGGAGGTGAAGGAGGCCGCAGCAACAACAGCAACAGAAGGAGCAGCAGCATTTCTCACTTCCACCAACCGAAGAAGAGATTAGCAGTAGAAGCAGTGACAGGGGCAATGTAGGGGGCAGCATACACAACACTAGCGCGCACGAAACTAGCAGTATTCAGGGGACCCTTGGGAATGCCGATAGGACCCTTGAAAATGCCGACGATCGCTCTGCCCGAAGCCGGCACTGGTTGCGCAACATCGTTTTCCCCGCCGTTTTCCTCCCCATTGCGGCGGTTTGGCGCGCCATTCTGCAGGCGATGGCGCTATTCTTCTCCGCCGCGGGATGGTTCCGTCAACGGCTCGTAGGCCCGCGCACGGCGGAAGCTGGTGTGCGCGGAGGTTCCGTCTCCGCAAGCGCTGAAGCGTGCGCGGACAGGGCAGCGCGGGCTCGGCGCAAGATGATGGGGATGCGGAAGCTTACGCGGGCGGAGCGGGAAGCGACGGAGGCGGAGGAGCGGAAACAGCGCGAGGAGATCGCGCAAATGGTGGAAGCGCAGCGGAAGGCGCGGGAGCAGGCGGAAGGGGCGAGTAATACGAATAACTGGGAGGTTATCGGGAAAAAGCCCGCGAATGTTGGAAAAGCGGTCGAGGTACCAACAATAACGAGACGGGCTGTAACGAATAGAGATAACTGCCCGTACAAAGGAAGCCGGTCCCACAGCGTAGTGAGCGCAAAATCGCTTACCGGGCAGACGAAAAGTTTAGGGCAGCCCATTAGCAGCGCGCGCAAAACGGATTCGAGCAGCGCGCGCACGGCGGATTCGAACAGCGCGCGCATGACGGAAAGAGCGCCCGTGGGATCTGCGCAAGCGGGCGTGTTGGGGAAGGGGCAGGTGCGGAGTGGGTTGCCCGCGAGTTTTAATAATAAGGGTTTTGAGGCGCCTGAAAAGTCGGCCGCGGCTTTAGAGAATAAAGGCGGCAGCAGCGTGTGGAATAAGGGGAGCACTAGCGGATCCACTACCGGCGGCGACAGCAGCAGCAGCGTCGGCGGCGGCGGCGGTGGCGGCGCGCGGAATAAGGGAACCATTTTGTGCCCAGCGCCCCCGCCGCGCTCTTCTAACGAGTACACTACTTCCCCGATACAAGCCTCTCCGCCCACTCGAGATAATCGCACGTTCTCCCAGGTGGCAAAGAGCAGCAGCAGGAGAAGCAGCGGGGAGCAAGACAAGCAGGGTAGTGTGAAGACGGGAGGGAAAGAAGTTGGACCTTCCATTGTCAGGTTAGGTGATTGGACAGGGAAGGAATGGCCGCAGTGGGATTCTGGTATTGGCACTTGTAGCAGCGGCAGCAGCAGCAGCAGCGGCAGCAGCTTCAGTGGCGGCAGGAGCAGCTTCGGCAGTGTCAGTGGTAGGAGCAGTAGCAGCAGCAGCAGCAGCAGCGGGGACAGTAGTGGCAGTGGTGCTAGGTTTCTCGAGGCTACAGCCGTCTGTGCTACAGCCGTCTGTGCTACAGCCGTCTGTGCTACAGCCGTCTCTGAACCCTCCACAGGGGCGGGTGAGTCTGAGGTGACAGGGACGGCATGCCTGTGGTCGTACCCTGCCATTGCTCCCTTGCTTCATCCCGCTCCTGCTGCTGCTGCTGTCGCTGCAACGGCAGTGTCGCCAGCACCATCAGCCTGCGACTCCTTGCCGTTCGTCTCCTCCTCTTCCTTCCCATCCTCCTCCTTCACCACTCCTATCAAGCAGCAACCGCAGCAGCAGCAGCAGCAGCAGCAGCAGGGGAGGAACGAGGGAGTAGCGTGTGGGAGGGAGTGGGAGATGTGGGGTTCCACACAGCGGCTCACAGACGCTTTCGGCTTCACACCTCCTACCTTCTCTGCATCCTCTTCCGCTGCTCTTCCCTCCTCCCCCCCTCTTCCTGCCTCCGCTCTTTCCTCAACCCCTGTTCCCGCCTCCACCATTGCTTCTCTCACCACCACCACAACCACCCCCAACTCCTACCTCACCAATCCCTTCGCCCTCCCCTTCTCCTCGCCCTTCTCACTGGGGTTTTCACCCACTCTCGTGCCCGCCACACCCGTCGACCCAGCACCACTGACAAATAGCCCACTCAGTCTTAGCACCCCTGCTGCTGCTCTGCCCGGTACTGCTGTCGGCTCGGTAGAGAGGAGCAGCTTCACCGGATCAAAGAACACTTTTCATGCAGACAGGCATGCTTTCCCTGGGTCCTGGAGTGCAGGGGGGGTGGCTTCTGAGTCGAGTCAGCAGTCACCTCGTTTTCCTGGGTCGTGGAGTGCTGGGGGGCAAGATTTGACTGGGTTCGGCGATGCGCTAAAGAGTAACGCGTTTAGAGCAGCGATTCGCGGCGGTGGCAGTGGAGTGGGCGGCGGGGCGGGCGGCGGAGGGATGCGGGCGGCGTGGATGACGGAGATGTGGGACGAGGACGTGCCGCCCGCTTTTGTGGATTGCATCACGCAGGAGATCATGCGCGACCCGGTGATCACAGCCGACGGGCACTCTTACGAACGTGCTGCGATTGAAAAGTGGCTCATGTGAGTGTGGGGGTGTGTGGCGTGCATCTGGGGGTGTATGGGAGGCTTGTGTAAGCTGGGAGGGAGGAGGGAGGGAGGGGGGGGCAGCACGCACAGCAGGAGATCATGCGCGATCCAGTGATCACAGCCGACGGGCACTCTTACGAACGTGCTGCCATCGAGAAATGGCTCATGTGAGTGTGGGTGTGTGGCCTTGCCCTGGGTGTGCATCTGGGGGTGTATGGGAGGCTTGTGTGTGCTGGGAGGGAGGGCAGCACGCATTGGAAGAGGGGAGATCATGCGCGATCCGGTGATCACTGCTGACGGGCACTCTTACGAACGGGCTGCCATCGAGAAATGGATCATGCGAGTGTTTGGGGGAAAGACAGGGGAGGGAGGATGAGGGCGTGGGTGTGGCTGTGGTTGTGGCTGTGGCTGTGAGGGAAAGAGACAGAGGTCTAAAACACAAATCTTGTCTTTCAATCCCGTCCCCACCTGCAGGCACCACAACACGAGCCCCATGATGGGCAAAGTTCTGCCTCCCTTACATGCGCCACAGCTGCTGCTACAGCTGCCACAGCTGTCTGACCCTCCCTGGCCTTGAACTCAAGTCATGTGTTTCGTTTCCACCCACCTGCAGGCACCATGACACGAGCCCCATGACAGGCAAAGTTCTGCCTCCCTTACATGCTACAGCTGCCACAGCTGCTAAGTCTGCTGCTTCACCTACGGCTCTTGCTACAGCTGCAGCTGCTGACCCCTTTCAGGGGGACTGTTTTACCTCATGCCTTGCCGGCTGCAGCTGCAAGCACAGGGGCCAGTGCATGGGCCAAGGTCGGTGCAGTGCGGTTGGGAACGGTGGTGAGGGGTGCAGTGAGCATTGCGTGGTGGACAAGACGCTGCGACCGAACCACATCCTGCGTGGGCAGATCATCGAGTTTCAAGAATTGATGGCGCTGCTGTGAGTTTCCTGCTTGACTGACTGACTGACTGTGCTGCAGTGTTCTGCAATGGGGTTTGCTGTGTGGTTGACTCGACTGCTCTTTAACATCCTGTGCGGGCAGATCATCGAAATTCCAAGAATTGAGGGCGCTGCAGCGAGTTGCCTGTTGCCTGTTTGGCTGGCTGTGTCAAAGAGTGACACAGCCAGCCAACTCACTGTTTGGCTGTGCTGCAGTGTTTCGCAATGTGGTATGCTGTGTGCTTTATTGCTCTTTAACATCATGCGGGCAGATAATCGAGTTTCGAGAGATGATGGCGCTGCAGTGAGTTGGCTGGCTGTGTCACTCTTTGACTGTGCTGTGCTGTGCTGTGCTGTGCTGTGTGCTTGGCTGTTCTAGGGTTTGGGTTTAAGCGGATTAGGTTTGCGAGCAGATGATTGAGTTCCAGGAGATGATGGCGCTGCAGTGAGTTGGTTCGAATATATTCATGCCTTGCCGTGGCGTGCTGCTGTACCGTGCCGTGCCGTGCCGTGCCGTGCCTTGCCGTGGCGTGCTGCTGTGCCGTGCTTTATTTTGATGCGTGTGACTGATTCTTTTGCCCCTCTCTGCTCATCCCTGCGTGACTCTGTGGCTGGCAGGGCAAGGGAGCGCACAGCAGCAGCACCCCCCACACGCGCTGCAGCTGCATTTACCACCTAGGGCTGCATTTACCACCTAGGGCTGCATTTACCACCTAGGGCTGCATTGCAGAGGCTGCTGCTTGCAACAGCAACGAGAGGATGCAGCTAAGGGAGTGGAGAGTAGCAGCACCCCCCACACGCGCTGCAGCTGCATTTACTGGTACCACCTAGGGCTGCATGCATTGCACCTGTTGCTGCAGCATACATAAGACTGAATCACTCTTCAGAATTCCCATAAGACCACTGTACCATCCTGAAGTTGAGACACCAAGGGCTGCCCTGATAATCGATGGAGTAAGACCCCTATTTGTGTGTACGAGATAAGACATATGTGTCGTATAATCGAAACTGCAATATATTATAGTGAAACTTGAAATACCGCATACATTTTTACCCTTGCGATGCGAGAATTCTTCCACGTGTTGGAAACAACTGATTTAAGCACCTCTGTCGTGTCGAAACACCAAGACAGAAGCGAAACAGATCGTATCGAAACATCGGTGAGTCAACCCTCGGAGGTTGAATAACCGTTGAAGGTTACGCGAAAGTCAAAGGTCAGCGACCTTTGACCTGACAAATGCAGCGCGACAGCAAGGACAAACAACTGTCTCGATACTGAGCAGTTGCCCGAGTCGACACTGTATCGAACTGCAACAGCAACAGTAAAACAGTTATTAATCGTATCCTTTCATATTCCCTGTATTCTTATAAAAGACATGTATCTCTTTGTTATTATCAACTTACTTTGCCCTCACATACAAGCGCAAGGTAGTTCACAATCTTTTATTAAAACGCTTCCGCTACCACATCATCCTACCCTTGAATTCTGTCCTGCAAAGATCCTAAGGGCATTTTTCAGCCCAACATGGTATGAGAGCGGTCAGGGCAAATTCAACTACAAACGAGATATCTACAACATCGGAAGACATGGCAACACAGAAGGAGAGAAGCTCCTCTAACGGCTCTCCCGGCAATACTCCTACTCCACCTCCTGCCTCTGGTCTACAGACAGAGGAGGGTACGGCAACAAGACCAAGGGCTTCGTCTTCGGAAACTCCAGCAAATCAAACTGCGGCCTTCGATCCAGACATGATGGAGAAATTCTTCTCCTTCATGTCCTTCTACGAACAGCACCGGCAAGGGTCACCTGCACAGTCAAACAACAGCAACAACAACGCAACACCAATGAGCCTAGATGGTTCATCGTACGCACGCGGAAATCAACAGCAACGGCCTACCTTTGCTCCGTACAAGCCCCAGCGTGGCTCCGTCAGTTTTGTGCCACAACCGCAGCCTGCATCCGGACAAGAAAAGACATTGGATGCACTTCAAGTTCAATCACAGTTCCCGCACGTCTTAAAACTGCAGACGACAAGGCCTTTCGACGGAAAGGACTTATTTACCTGGTCATTCGAGTTTGAGTTAATGATGGAAGGCGCACAGATTCTTGGCTTCTTCGACGGATCCCTGCCATATCCAACACACGTCACACAGTACGACAAGCAGCAATACACGTATCAGTTAATGATGGCGTACACAATACTGCTGAGAAATATCACTCCAAGTCAGCAGCAGAACATACGGTCTTACCGGGGTTACGGCAACTCTGCAGAGCTCGCGTACAACCACCTGAAGAACCTATATCAAGCAACAGACAGTGTAAACCAAAGTCGGTTAATGGCGCAACTAACAACAGTCGAAATGAAACCAGGCGAAAAAGGGATGGCGTATATCAGCCGCTGTCGCGAATTGCGCGACAAACTTCTTCGATGCGGAGGGTCGATTTCAGAAGACGCCTTCGTCACAGTCATCATCGGCGGCCTCGGTGCTCAGTGGCGCTCCACCCGCGCCATACTCCGGGCGCATGGAAAGATATCAGAAGCAGCACTCTGCGCCGAGATCCACGCTGAACAGCAAGATATGGACCTGCAAGAAGAACGACACAACAAGAAAGCATCAGTACCCGAATTCGCATTCCAACAACTATCAGCATCAACCGAAACTAGTACCTCCATTCTGTCACCTCTGTAAGACATCAGGACATCCTCGCACACACTGTCCTAACCGACAACATTCAGAACCGACGCAGCGGCAGCTTCGGCCTTCAAGCAGTCAAGTTGCCTCAACGCAAGCAAATCCGACATCTCAAGTACAAGTCTCAACAACATCGACGGGACAACCTGCGCAAGAAACAAGAAACATCGTCAGTTGTATGACACGGTTAACCGATTCCTGCATCACAGAATCACTACCATCTTACTCACCGGAAGAGCATCTTGACAACAGCACGTCTCGCCGCGAGTCGCTTCAACCAAATCCGACCTATGCAGCCATCGCTCAAAACGAGCCATCCGGGAAGGATACGTGGTTCTTGGACAGTTGCTGTGGACAGCATATGTGCTCCTCAGGACGTTTTGTTCAACGTGAACACCAACTTCAACGCGAAGTTGTCATCACCGTCGCCAACAACCAGAACCTGCGCACACGACGACAAGGCGTAGTACAACTTCAGTCACGAGAAACAAATGTCATACTGCAGATGTCAAAGGTTTTGATAGCAGAAGGACTCGGCTACAACTTACTGAGTGTCAGTCAGCTGATGGCGAAGGGCATACACCTCGAGGCCGACAGCACCACCCAGGAGTTTAAGTTATACCACGGCAAAGGTGGTCTCTACATCGGAAAGGCAGTCTTGAAAAACAATGTATTCGTCCTCGACTTTGTCCCAGATCTTGGCACTGCCGACAGCGACGGGATTGTCACCTTCACCTCTTGGACACATCCACCGGATCTTGACCCCGACTTCAGTCCAGAAGGCTTCTGGTACTCGCACACCATCCCTGAGGCAGAACGCACAAGAGCATTAGCAACAATTCAACACTCGGCAGCAGCAGAAACAACATCGACAGCAGCAGAAACAACATCGGCAGCAACAGAAACAACGGTAGCAGCAGCAGCAACGTTGACACCAATTGCTGGTCCTTCAACTGCATCACCTCAAATCGACGACACTTCACCGACTCCCGCGCAGCAGCTAACTCCCACTCCTCGCGAAGTTCACAGAAGCGCCAATTTCACCGCCGCCTTTTACTCCAACTCCGACCTGTATCGTCGTTCACCCGGACATCGCGCCAGCGAAGACATCTGGCACGCACGAATGGGACACCCAAGCAGCACGGTGTTAAACAATACAATCCGAGCCGGTGTACTCGACAAGGATTCACTACTCCTAACGGACGGAAGTGAACTTCGACGAGCGCAAGGAACGTGTTTTACCTGCTCCGAAGCTGACTTACCACATCGGCCATTTACTTCTCACCACAACCCCAGCGCACCAGCTTACGCACCACTTGAGAAAGTGTACAGCGACATCTTGTACAACCGCGAACCTGGACAAGGAGCATACAGTTATACAATCACGTTCATCGATGCAGCTACTCGTTACGTTTGGCATCTCAATCTTCCGAGCAAGGACATGGCCTTCGAAGCCTTCATTGCCTGGCTCCCAGTAGCAGAACGAGAATCCGGCGAGAAACTGAAAAGCTTTCAGTCAGACGGAGGAGGAGAATACACCTCACAGAGGTTCAAGCAGTTCTTGGCAGAAAAGGGAATCAAGAGGCTCATCTCGCTTCCTTACGCCCATCAACAGCAAGGCGTGGCGGAACGGATGAATCGAACTCTCCAGAACACCATGCGCAAATTACTGCGTGGCATGCGACTGCCCAATCACCAGTGGCCTGAAGCAATGGACCACGCTGTCATGCTGCACAACTTGCTTTCGTCGTCGTCACTGCCGAACAACGCATCACCGCACCTGCTGTGGACAGGAAAACAGGGCAGCACAAAAATGTTAAGAGTTTTCGGCTGCATGGTACAGTACCGACCCCCATCTGCACGAGCTGGCCGATTTTCCCAACGCGCACAGTGGGGATTACACCTGGGCATCGAAAGGAATTACAACGCGTGGAAGATTTTCGACGTCCACTCCAAAGAAACAGTAGCAGCACGTGACGTCCTTTTCTACGAACGACTCACCCTTCCGACATATCTTCCCAACCTGGAAGGAAATCGGGATCCCACAGGTGGCTTCCGTGGTGACCGACACTTCGCCTCGGCAGCAGACGAAGCTGACTGGGACGAGCAGAACGTGGATAACGCCTCGGATGAAGCAGGACCACTCCCCTACTGCTCCGTGCCCATCCCGATGGATGACGAAAATCCTCGCGAAAGCGTCAACGCCGAAACATATTTCGACCTCGCCGACACTGGTTACGTTACACCTACAGAAGTCAACACCAACGAAGCAGAACGCGTAGGGCCCAATTTCACACCTGACCCAGAAGCAGGTGACGAAGCAGCTTATCCCGAGGACACAACACTCCCCCGCTACACACAGAGTGGTCTTCAGATACTTGGTCTCGTCACCGCGGTCCACGGCACCGATACTCCTAAGGAGCCTGCCACAGTTCAGCAGGCTCTGGGGGGGGAGCATAAGGAAAAATGGCGTGAAGCCATAGACAAGGAATTGAAAGCACTACAGGAGCGCAACACCTGGAAGGTTGTTCCTATCGGCGTGGCACGAAACAAAACGATTCTCACCGGGAAGTGGGTCTTCCGAGTGAAGACGAAAGCAGATGGCACCATCGACAAGTTCAAGGCACGCTGGGTCGTACGCGGCTTCGACCAAGAACACGGACGCGATTTCACCGAGACGTTCGCTCCGGTCAGCCGACATACTTCACTACGGATTCTTCTCGCGGTCGCCGCTATGAAAAAGAAGAAATTGTGGCAAATCGACGTCGCCAATGCTTTTCTCTACGCACCTGTCGACGCAGAAATCTACGTCGAACTCCCACATGGTTCTCACGGAGAGTCTAATCAAGTTTGTCAACTGCAAAAATCTCTGTACGGGATCAAACAGGCACCGAGACTGTGGCAGCAGTACTTACACGCTCGACTCACCCGCATTGGATTCCGGCAGCTACCGCACGACCAAGGGATGTACCGGCTTACGAAAGACGACGACTACATTCTACTAATCGTCTACGTTGACGATCTGCTCCACATCGGATCAACCGACAAAGTCACTACCTGGTTCGAAGGGGAGCTACAGAGAGATCTTACGCTCACGGTCTCATCTACCGTCACGCAGTACCTCGGCCTCAATATCCAAGAAGAAGAAGGAGCGATCTATCTCAACGCCGCAAAATATGCCGACACCATCGGCAAACGGTTCGCACTCACGCCAACTACCATCTCTACGCCATACCGCTACACGGCAGGAAATGACAAGACAGAATCCGCTCCACTGAAACCCGCCGGCATACGCAACTACCAGAGAAAACTAGGATGCCTTCTCTTCGCGGCCGTCACCTGCCGTCCAGACCTATCATACTCAGCAAGCCAACTCGCCACCTACCTCAAAAGGCCTGAAGACGAACACATGAAGGAACTCGATCGCGCTCTACACTACCTCGTAAGCACTCCGACGATCGGCCTAATCTACTACAAAAACGCAACTACAACGCCCAAACTAATCGGCTACGTCGACGCCGACCACGCCGGAGATTCTGACAACAGGCGCTCGCGCACAGGCTATATCTACCGTCTCGAGCCTATCGGACCTATTTCGTGGCAGTCGAGCAAACAGGAATTAATCGCCCTCTCCTCAGCTGAAGCTGAATACATCGCACTCTGCTCAGCCACCAAGGAAGGACTGTACCTTCGCGAACTGCTGGAGGAAGCGAAGCTGGCCCAGTTACCCAGCTTCTCCCTATTTTGCGACAACCAATCGGCAATTCGCATCGCCAACAAAAATGGATTCGCGAACAGGACGAAACATATCGCCCTGCGATATTTCTTCGTAAAGGACGAGATCGAGAAGGGAAGACTAGAGCTGTCTTACTGCCCCACATCCGAGATGGCAGCTGATTACTTGACCAAGAAGCTCGGAAAGTCGAAGTTCGAATATTGCATGCTGCTGACTGGACAGAGCCACGTCACCAGCGACGACACTCCAGAAGCGAAGGGGAGTGTTGGAAACAACTGATTTAAGCGCCTCTGTCGTGTCGAAACACCAAGACAGAAGCGAAACAGATCGTATCGAAACATCGGTGAGTCAACCCTCGGAGGTTGAATAACCGTTGAAGGTTACGCGAAAGTCAAAGGTCAGCGACCTTTGACCTGACAAATGCAGCGCGACAGCAAGGACAAACAACTGTCTCGATACTGAGCAGTTGCCCGAGTCGACACTGTATCGAACCGCAACAGCAACAGTAAAACAGTTATTAATCGTATCCTTTCATATTCCCTGTATTCTTATAAAAGACATGTATCTCTTTGTTATTATCAACTTACTTTGCCCTCACATACAAGCGCAAGGTAGTTCACAATCCTTTATTAAAACGCTTCCGCTACCACATCATCCTACCCTTGAATTCTGTCCTGCAAAGATCCTAAGGGCATTTTTCAGCCCAACAGGTACTACCAAATTTGCAAGTATTTTCCATGACGTGGCTGTTGGGCTGAGAAAAGCCCTTAGGATCTTTTGCAGGACTAAATTCTGAGTAGGACTGGTGTAATAGCGGAAGCGTTAAATAAAGACTTGTGAACCACCTTGCGCTGGTATGTGAGGGCAAAGTAGATTGATTAATAACAAAGAGATACAAGCTTTTATAAGAATACAGGGGAATATGTAGGGTTATAACTAATAACCGTTTTACCATTGCTGTTGCGGTTCGGTACAGTGACGACTCGGGCAACTGCTCAATAGTGAGTCAGTTGTTTGTCCTTGCTGTCGCGCTGTTCTTGTCAGGTCAAAGGTCGCTGACCTTGACTTTCGCGTAACCTCCAGCAGTTGTTCAACCTCCGAGGGTTGACTCGCTGATGCTTCGATATGTTCTGCTTCGCTTCTGACTTGGTGTTTCGACACGACAGAGGCGCTTAAATCAATTGTTTCCAACAGTGGCTTCCCGAACAATGGTTGCCGAAGTGACACCTTCGCAACATCCACACTCATTATGAGAAACTCTCTTCAAGATGTGTGAAAAAAAATTGTAGTTAAAAAAGTTTCCATTTATTAGACTTATAAGACACCCAAAACCTCCCCAAATACAAGATAAGACATATATGTCTTGTATCCGGGCAATGACGGTATGATTTGGTAGAAACATAATTGAGGTGTGGTTGAATTCTGGAAACTTGTGTGTGGAGAGAAAAGCTAAATGATAGAAACAAAACCCACATAATTTATGTTAGAAACAGACACCACTTGTGTCTACCTAGGTATGTAGTGTGTTTTTGAGGCGCCTAAAAAATCAACTCAATCCCTATGTCTACCAGGGTATGTAGTGTGTGGTCAAGGGAGACTTTCTACATGATACCGGTTTAAGGGCATGTTCCTATGGCCCCTTATCAGGCACACCTCGTATCAGCTTCGCATTTTTGCCTGGTAAAATTTGCAAAGGTTTTTGGGTTTAGGGAATTTTCATTGTGTTGTGACGCGAGCCTGATAAGAGGCCGTAGGAACATGCCCTAAGCTGTATTGAAGCAGATAGCAATGGTGCAAAGCATCCATAGGTATATTATAATGGGTCATACCATACACCATACACCCTATGCTACCTAGTTATACACACAGCGCCCACTCCTGCTGGTACCAGTAGCTTGGACACCAGGCCTACCGGTAGCTGCACCCTCACCCCCATGATCCGCACCTTCCTCCTCATCGTCCTCCCCTCCCCCACCACCAACAGCACCCCGCTGCCTTCTTCTGTTACTATCACCTTCGCCGTCACTGCCGCCTTTACTGCCACGACCACCGCTGCTGCTGCTGCTGCTCCTGCTCCTGCTGCTGGTGCTACTCCCACTGCTGCTGCTGCTGCCGCCACACTTCCCCAGAAGCCAGTCCATCATGGAATGCCCGTGCTCGCTCGTCATCTCATGGAATGCAAATGCCACATTCAACTCCTCCTCTATCGCCCCCTCCATTGCCTCACTGCCCCCACCCTCTCCGCCCCCACCTTCTCCCCCCCCACTCTCACCGCTTTCCTCCCCTCCACCTGCACCTTCCTCTTCCTCATCCCCCTCTCCTCCTCCTTCTCCTCCTGTTCCTTCCCCTGCCCTGGAGTACTTACTCCCCCGTTCTAGTTCCTCCATCACCCCCTCTTTCTGCAACACAGCAATCCATCCCGACCGCCTGCCATCCCTCACCATCCTCCCATCCTCCCCCACCACTCCTCCCTGCTTCAACGCCTGAAAAATCCTCTCCGAAGCTGCCGGGGTTAGGTTCGGTATCCGGTCCGACAGGAAGCTCGGCCCGAGCCTCTTCTCCAGGCACGGGATCTGCCCAGCCTCGGAGCCTTTCGATCGGAGAATTTCGACCGCCCGTTCGACCGCCTCGGCACGCTGCTCGTCTTTTGGCATGTGGACGAAAAGGGTCGGCGGGAACTGCCGCCCGGAAGGCAGCGGCGAGTCAAACGCCTTTTTGACTCCACTGGAGATGATTATAGCGAGGGCTTGCAGGTCAATGGAGTGTGCTAGTAATGAAATGAAGTAACCGCCAGAAGAGGCACCCAGTGCGAAGAGAGGGAGGGTGCGCAGGTGGTGCTGCTGGCGCCAGGTGGTGAGAACTTGTACCACTGGAGGAATGTC
The DNA here is from genome assembly GCA_947471745.1 of Closterium sp. Naga37s-1. NCBI lineage: Eukaryota > Viridiplantae > Streptophyta > Zygnematophyceae > Desmidiales > Closteriaceae > Closterium > Closterium sp. Naga37s-1. Next base: position 48,035 of record CANJKZ010000134.1, read on the forward strand.
CAGGGAGCGTTCGGGTGGGAAGGAGGTATCCCAACAGGTGGATAGGCTGGGGGGTGGGGGTGTAAGGGCAGCGGGTAGGGGAAGGGAGGTTGAGGGGGGAAGTTGGGTAGAGTGAGTGGCAGTTGGTGCTGCTGGCGCCAGGTGGTGAGAACCTGGACGACCGGGGGAATGTCCAGGGAACGGTCGGGTGGGAAGAACGTATCCCAACAGGTGGACAGGCTGGAAGACGGTGGGGGAGAGGGGAAGGGAAGGGGGGGATGGGGGGAGTGAGCAGCGGCTGCTGGCGCCAGGTGGTGAGAACCTGGACTACTGGGGGAATGTCAAGGGAACGTTCGGGTGGGAATGAGGTATCCCAACAAGTGGAAAGACTGGGGGTTGAGGGGGGGAGGGGAATGGAGAGGGAAGGGGGAAGGGGGGAAAGCGGACGAAAGGGGAGGGACAGAGAGGGTGAGGGGGAAAGGTGGGGAAGAGTGAGCAGCAGTTGCTGGCGCCAGGAGGTGAGAACCTGGACGACTGGGGGAATGTCAACGGAGCGATTGGGTGGAAAGGAGGTATCCCAACAGGTGGAAAGGCTGGTTGAAGGGGGGAAGAGGGGGATTGGGGAAGGGGAAAGGGGGGGAAAAAAGGCGAGAGGAGGGAGGGTGAGGGGGAAGATGGGGGAGAGCTAGCAGCCATTGCTGGCGCCAGATGGTGAGAACCTGGACGAATGGGGGAATGTCAAGGGAACGATTGGGTGGAAAGGAGGTATCCCAACAGGTGGAAAGGCTGGGGGATGAGGGTGGGGGAGGGGGGGAAGGCCGGAAGGGAGGGCGAGGGAGGAAGGTGAGGGAGCGTGAGGGGGGGCTCCTTCCAGGTAGTGCAGGTGAGAACCTGGATCTATGAGGAGCCAAGTGTAATGAGGTTATTTTTGAGACGTCTAAAAAATAACCTCATTACACGAGGGCGAGGGAGGAAGGTGAGGGAGGAAGGTGACTGGTGCCACGCATTGACCATGGCTCCTGTTTGGACCTCGATTACATGGGGGCGAGGGAGGACGGTGAGGGAGGACGGTGAGGGAGCAAGGTGAGGGAGCAAGGTGAGGGAGCAAGGTGAGGGAGCGTGAGGGGCGGTTCCTTCCAGGTAGTGCAGGTGAGAACCTGGGTCTCTGAGGAAATGTCAAGTTTTGAGACGTCTCAAAACTGTGCCGTGCCGAGAACCTAGATCACAGAGGAACTGTCACAAGAGCAGTCCGGTGGAAAGAGGAAGAGAGAGGGTCAAAGCCTGCTTGGAAATTGGTGCGACTTTTGAGAATTCTCAAAAGTCGAGAACCTAGATCACAGAGGAACTGTCACAAGAGCAGTCCGGAGGAAAGGAAAAGAGAGGGTAAAAGCCTGCTTGGAATAGCAATGACAGATACGCGCCTGTTGCACAAGAGCCATGTCTTCTGGCAGGCAGGCCCAGGCAGGACGGGCAGGAGCGGTGTGCCCATGATCATTAATAAAAGGCCGTAGGCTTTAGATATACCTTACAGAACATTCCCCAGCAAATAAAAGAGGATGTGAGGGGGGTGGGCCAGAAGCAATCAACCTACCCAGGACATGAGGGAATGGCGCGCCCACCTGGAAATGGCGATAACAGCTAGGCGTCTCTTCAATGCATGCTGCACGAGAGTCATGTCTTCAGGCAGGCCCAGGCAGGACGGGCAGGAGCAGTGGGTGTGGGGAGGGAATGCCAAGCCTACCTGGAAACAGCAATCACTGCAAGTCTCCTCTTGAGAGCATGCTGCACGAGCGCCATGTCTTCAGGCAGGCCCAGGCAGGACGGGCAGGCACGGTGGGGCGGCCAGAAGTGCGTGGCTCGGTGCGTGCACCCGTGTGCAAAGAACACCACTCCTGCCAATGGCAGGTCGCCACGTGGCACCTGCCACACCACCTCCCTGCCGTGGATGGTTTCATATACTGGCACCAGTGCCGGCGCCCCTCCTTCCTCCTCCCTCTCCTCCTCCCCCCTCCTGCCGCTTACGTGCTTTTGTCGGCGCCTCTCCTTCCCCCTCCTCATCCCCCTCCTCCTCCTCCTCCTCTTCCCGCTCCCGTGCTTTCTCCTGTCCTTCCTCCTCGTTTTCCTCCCCAGAAGCACCTTTCTCTGTCCCCTTTTTGACACCCTGCCTCTTTCCTTCCTTCTCCTCCTCATCTTCCTCGTCATCTGCCCCAGGATCACTCTCAACACCCTTACGTTTATTAGATGGCTGTTGAGCCGACTCCAAACTCTTCCCCTTTTCCTCTTCCTCCTCCTCCTCTTCCCTTGCACCTACGTCACTCTCACCACCCTTCAGCATCCCTTTCGCTTTCCCTCCCCCACTCTCCACCCCTTCTTCTCCCCCCCCCTCCTCACCCTCCTCCTCCTCCTCATCGTACCGCACTGCACTCCTCTTCATCCTCTTCTGACCCTCTTCTTTCGTCCTCTCCTCCAACTCACCACCATCACCATCACCGTCATCATCATCATCACCATTCCTCTTACTCCCCTTTCCCTCACCCCCATCACCGCTCCCATCCCCCACCCCATCGTCATAATCAAACCCCTCCCTGCTTCCCCCTTTCCTCTCCTCCTTACTCCCCTCCTTGTTAGTCTCCTCCGTGCCAACCCCCTCCTCGTTAATCCCCTCCTCTCGTCTCCTCTCCTCTCGACCATCATCATCATCCTCACCGCCCTTATGCTCCACCCCATCGTCATAATCGAACCCTTCAGTCCGCCGCTTCTTATCTGCAGCCCTCCTCTTTCCCTCCTCCTCACTCTCTCTTTCCTCACTCTCTCCCTCCTCACTATCCTCACCATCAGCCCCCCTCCCACCAGCAACCCCTTTTCCCCTTTCTCGTGCACTGCCCCTCGCTCCATCCCCTCCTCCCTCCTCCTCGTTCTCGTTATTGCCGTCCTCGTATGTGTCTCTAGGAAGCTTCGACTTGGCTTCCTTCCTCCTCGTTCTCTGCTTCAACAGTCCCTCCTCGCTCGCCGTCTCCCCCTCTTCCGCCTCTTCTTTCCCCGCTTCCGCTTCCGCCTCCGTCTCCGCCTCCGTCTCCGCCTCCGCTCCCCCTTCTCCCGCTCCCCCTGCGCGCAACAGCTCTGACCGACCCACAGACTGCCCATCAGAATCCGGCCGAGGAAAAGCAGACCCCTTTTCCGTTACCGTCTCAGTTACCGTCTCGTCACCAGATGACTCCGTCTCAGCCTCCGACCGAGAACGGGTGGATTCGTTCTCGATGAGATCACCCTCACCTTTTTCAGCCGAAACTAAACCGGACGAATGTGCTTGTATCGAGGTTGATGGTATAGGATTAAACGGCAGCTTAGACTCCCCCGTTAATTCCGGTCTAGGCATCACATTAAGCTCCGCAGACGCCGGGAATTTGACCTCTGCCACGTCAGCATCTCCAATTCTCGCGCCAGTTCCGTCACCGGTTATTTTCTGATTGAACCGCTGCTTCGATATAGTCCCTTCTCCAAAGTCTATAGTGCGATGGTGCCGGCCGTGGCGGTGGCGGTGGTGCCGCCGGGTGTGCGGCGACTCTTTGGAAATTAAGATGAACGCCGCGAGAAAGAAAGCCGCGAGAACGTAGGTCGCGCCGCGAGCTCTCCGCACGGAGATGTTATAGCTCGCCGGCGCGACCCGGGGACTCCTAGGAACGTACATAATAGAGGGAGGGAAAATCGACGGAGAGGCTAAGAAGTGCGCTGGCTCCTACGTTTGGAAATGATTCATGAAGGCTCGGAAATTGCTACGGCAGGTTCACTTATAGACTGCGACGTTTCTGCACGCAATCAATCGGAATAGAGACGCGCAGCTGAAAGAAAAAAGAACGAAAAGATGGTCCAGTTGCAGGCTCTAGGGACTACAACAGTATTCTAGTCCCGCTGAATCTGCGACAGCCAGACGGAATTTGTGGAATGGTGATGTCAGACGCAGAGCTGACTGGCGGGAAAACCTGGGGATTTGCGGCTGGGACGGATTCGCGACGAGCTAACGAATGGATTTATGTTTTTGCGAAATTCATTACCACTCGCCATTACCGAATCTTCGAACTCCAAACTTGAGAGAAACACAGGAGTGCATGTTACAGACGCGGACGTTTTGGTTGACAAGGGAAACTGTGCTGCAGTTGGGACAATTTCTATAACAATCTCTCATTATGAAGCAGAGCAAGGTTAGGGAAAACGTTTTCTTCCAGTCCACCTAATCACGGTAGAAATGTGCCTACATACAGGTTACAGCGGAACATCCGGGTGCAACCTGAGCCAGCCACCAAATCCCAATCTAAACACCTACTTATGAAAACTTCCATCGCGGGACGTCTCACCACGACGCAAGTGCGCTACAGCTGCTCAGAAAATGTATGAGCAGAGCACAAAACCTTACGAGCAGAGCTACACAGCCTAAGCAAGAGGCATAAATTAACGAAGGTCGCGGAAGGGGATTGGAAGGGCACAAGACGACTAGGCCTGCAAATGCAACCATGCTGCTGGTGAAGGCGGTTGGTGTACGTACGGAGTGTGAGGGAAACAAGCAGAGAGCGGAAGGATTGTGAGAAACAGAAGCGAGAGATACTGCTGCTGCTACTGATGCTTTTGTTGCTGATACTGCTGCTGCTGCTGCTGCTGCTGCTGCTGCTGCTGTTGCCGCTGCTGCTGATGCTACTACTGTAGCTAGTTTCCCAGATGGACGACATTTCAATTGGATGCACTGTCACTGCTGCTCCGTTCCACCCTCTGCTACTCAACCAGCCTACCCCATTCCAGACCCCCTCGTTCCCTCCCAAACATCCTTGTTTTGTCCCCAGCATCCTCGCTTCGCCCCATATTCCTACAACCATTCGGCCCGTGCCCCCTGTGCTGCCTGTGTGAGCTGCGCTGCCCGTGCTGCCCTGTGCTGTCCATACTCTGACAACCTCCTGCACAGCATACTCAGCAGGAGACCTTCTCTTCTCCTGCTGCCGCCTTCCTGCCCTGGGGCATCCATGGACATTCCTGCCTCTTCCCCCTCGTGTCCCCCACCACAACTCACCTGCCCCCCTACCTCCACGGCCACTCTCCCCCCAATTCTCCCGCCTCCTCAAACACAGAGCCCCAGCACCGTCCCAGTCAGTTGCGAGAACTCCTTTCCCTGCCCACCTGCTCCCCACCCTTCCATTTCATCCTCCAGCCTCCTCATCCCCTCCATTTCCCTCTCCAGCCTCCTCATCCCCTCCCTTTCCCTCTCCAGCCTCCTCATCCCTTCCCTTTCCCTCTCCAGCCTCCTCATCCCCTCCCTTTCCCTCCACAGCCTCCTCATCCCTTCCCTTCGCCCCTCCAGAGACACAAAATCAACCCTTCACCCACGATCCTCTCCCCCCTCCCCCCCCCCATCATCTTCCCTCACAGATCGAACGACCCCTTGGGAATGATGTTGAGCCGCATGAGCGTCTCAGCGGCCGTCTTCCTGCCCTGCCCCGTGGCCGTCGTCATGAACCGCCCCAGCGCCTCCTCCCCTCATCCCCCCTCCTCACCCCCCGTTCAAAGGTCAAACGACCCCTTGGGGAGGATGTTCAACCTCATGAGCGTCTCAGCGGCCGTCTTCCTGCCCTGCCCCGTGGCTGTCGTCATGAACCGCCCCAGCGCCGTCACTGCAGGCTGGGAGTACTTGGGCGCCCGGTACTTCTTAATTGCAAACACCTTCTCCAGGATATACACCGCCCACTTGGTCAACTCCTTGGTCCGCCCCACCACCCCCGCTGCCGCTTCGATCACGTCTAGTTTGACTAAGAGGTCTGCTGCTCGCTCGTGGTCCCCTTCGTCTGCTAACAGGGTCGCCACCGAGGCTAGGCAGACCTCGGCTACCCGATTCTCGCTCCGTCGAACCAGCTCTAGTAGGATCGGGACGATGTCGCCTTCGACGAGGCAGAAGGTGGATTCCAGGCTGCATTTCCCGCCGTGCACCTTGCAGGATCGGAGTTTGTCTGTTCCCGTTGTCACAGGGCTGGCTCCCGAGCCTGTCCCGCCGGTGCTCGCCGAGGCTCGCGAGTTGGACCGGGAGAAGTTGAGCTTCCAGGTCATGGCCTTACCGAGCCTGCGGTCGAGCGAAGTTTGGTCAACCAGCTTTGGAGTTGAATGCGAGAGGTTCCCAAGAAGCACAGCAGAGGGGATCCGCATGACATCTGGCCCCATCTTGAGATAATGCACGGCCAGATGAATCACCCCCAGCCGAGCCACTATCTGCTGCGCTTCTATATCATCCGGATCGGCGAGCTTCGACAAGCCAGACAGGATCGCCTCTTGCAACCGAGCCGAGCTCGCAGCATTGGAGCTCCCCGGACCTGACGACGAGGTGGGCCCCGCCCCCGGGTTCAAATTCAGGAACTTGTGCATGAGAGTGAACACCTGCTCTTCAACCCGAACCAGTGGCCGCATCTGCTTGTTCCCCGCCATTGTCCCAAGCACAATCACTATCGCCTCCCGCTCCTCCCCAGGGAGTGGCCGTGCGAGGAGCGTGGCGAGAGTCTTGACTACTTCTGGGGGAGCGCACATCATTTCGGCAGCGTTGTGCTCCTGGCACAGGTGCCCCAGCAGCAGCAGCGCCGACGACCGCAAGCTCCCCGCCGCAAAGTGCGACGCGCTCTCCTGTAACACCTCGAAAATGGCGGTAACCGCACCGTCATCCTCCATCACCGCAGCCCGCATGGACTTGCTCTCCTTCGCCATGCACTCCAGAGTCCTCACCGCGTAGTCCCGGTTCGTCTGCGGGCCCGCCCGCAGCATCGTGATCAATCTAACGGCCGTCCCGTCCTCGTCCAGCGCGTCCAAATCCTGGTCGTCCATTGCCAGATTCGCCAGGGTCGCCTGCGCGGCATTCTTCACTTCTGCAGACCCGCGAGCAAGGGCTTTAACGAGCGCAGGGATCACGCCTGCCTTGGCCAGAGCCATGCGGTTGAGATCGGTGTGGGAGAGGTGCTCTATGGCTCGAGCAGCGGCCGCCTTGCCCTCTGGGGGCCCGTCGTTGAGCAGGGCGACGAGAGGCGGCAGCACCCCGCACTGCACGAGGGAGACGCGGTGGGCCTTGTTGACTCCCCACGTCATGACCCCGTCTGCCATCGTCATTCGGGTTTCCATGTCGCTCTCTGGAGGGGGGAGGGGGGGAGGGGGGGGAGGGGAGGAGTGAGGGAGAGAGGAGAAGATAGGCGAGTGGGGGAGAGACCTAGGGGTTGGAACCGACCATTTTGGACGCGTCTCAAGCCGTCTCAAGCACAGCTGACGACTCCAAGGCCACGATCCGGTAACCTTGTTTTGAGTCGACTCAAAATAAGCCGTCTCAAGCACAGCTGACAACTCCAAGGCCACGATCCGGTAACCTTGTTTTGAGTCGACTCAAAATAAGCCGTCTCAAGCACAGCTGACAACTCCAAGGCCACGATCCGGTAACCGTCTACCCAGCTGAGCAGCTTTATCATCTCCACCACCCTCACCGCCCCCCCCCCTCACCGCTTCCCCCCTTGCCTGCCCCACGCCCCTCCCCACCTCCCTCCCTCACACTCTCTCCCTTGCACTCACCCACTCTCACTCATTTCAACCACTAGCTCACTCGCTCTCTCACATACCCACACTAACGCAGACCCACAGAACAGACCCAGACGCAGACCCAGACACCTACCTACAGCCACCCAACCCCTTGCCCCCACACCCACCTGGTTCAAACAATACGATGAGGGCTTGAACATGCCCACGGACGCCATCTGAATGGCGACGTAGGGGATACCTGCCCCACCCATCCCCAACCCCACACCCACCTGGTTCAAGCAGCACGACGAGTGGCTTGAACATGCCAACGGACGCCATCTGAATGGCGACGTCGGGAATGATTGCCACACCCTTCCCCCTTCTCCCTCGCACACACCCTCTTACCCACTCCCACGCACCTGTCCCCCACCTCCGAAGCATCAATCCTCCCACCCACACCCCACCTGGTTCGAGCAGGACCACGAGCGGCTTGAACATGCCGACGGACGCCATCTGAATGGCGACGTAGGGGTCGTCGCGCTGCCTGCCAAGCCATCCGAAAGGCGACCCATTCCTCACATACCCACTCCCGCAAACCCACAGACTCTCACATTGACCCACACACTGAACCACACATCTACACACGCACCTGGCTTGAGCAGCACAACGAGCGGTTTGAACATGCCCACAGACGCCATCTGGATGGCGACGTAGGGGTCGCGCTGCCTGCCAAGCCATCCGAAAGGCGACCCATTCCTCACATACCCACTCCCGCAAACCCACAGACTCTCACATTGACCCACACACTGAACCACACACCTACACACGCACCTGGTTTGAGCAGCACAACGAGCGGTTTGAACATGCCCACGGACGCCATCTGGATGGTGACGTAGGGGTCGTCGCGCTGCCTGCCCCGCCATCTGAAAGGCGACCCATTCCTCACATACCCACTCCCGCAAACCCACAGACTCTCACATTGACCCACACACTGAACCACACACCTACACACGCACCTGGTTTGAGCAGCACAACGAGCGGCTTGAACATGCCCACGGACGCCATCTGGATGGCGACGTAGGGGTCGTCGCGCTGCCTGCCCCGCCCCCCTCCACCTCCTTCAGGCACCCTCTTACCCACCCCCACGCACCTCCTTCCGACACACCCACAGCCCACCTGGTTCGAGCAGCACAACGAGCGGCTTGAACATGCCAACGGACGCCATCTGAATGGCGACGTAGGGGTCGTCGCGCCAGTACGTCTCCAGCACGGCCTCCAGCAGCGCGCCCTTCTCGTCCTCCTGGTGCCAGTTGAGCAGCTTTATCATCTCCACCACCCCCATCGCGTCAGTCACCGCCCCCCGCAGCGCCGGGAAGCGCGAGAGCTCTAGGATCACCTGGATGGCTGGCGTCACGTCGGCTGTATCGTGCGTGATGAGGTGGATCATGGGGGGAATGCCCCCCGCGTCTGATATGGACGTCTGGAGAAAGGGGAAAGGGGAGAAGGGGACGGGGGGAAAAGATGGGGAGAAGGGAGGGCGGTGTTTGAGTGGACTCACCACCCCCATCGCCTCAGTCACCGCCTCCCGCAGCGACGGGAAGAGCGAGAGCTTCAGGAGCAGCCACATTTCTAGGAACTACACTAGAATCGTTTCTAGAGTCTATATTGGAGCCATTTCCGATCTGAACGGCACGTGATGGTGAGACCACAAGGTACCAGAAGCGAAGGTTCTCTTTCGCTTTCGGACAACGCGCTTCAGTATAACTCAGGACATGTTATTCGACTCAAAAAAGGAACAAAATAAAGATCCAAATGAGCGCGTTTCACTATAACCCACGGCTTGGGAAATTTACTTACGGCTTCTGCCTCTCCCAGGCTGGCGATGTTCCGCAGCACCGTCACCGCGCCCTCCCTTTTTATTCAGGCGCCTAAAAGATAAAAGGAAGAACAACAACTCACGGCTTCTGCCTCCCCCAGGCTGGCAAGGTTCCTCAACACCGTCACCGTGCCCTCCCTTATTTTTATAGGAGACTAAAAGAGAAAAGAAAAATCAACAACTTACGGCTTCTGCCTCTCCCAGGCTGGCAATGTTCCTCAACACCGTCACCGTGCCCTCCCGCACCGGCCCCGCGCCTCTCTCTGTCACCAGCCGCACCAGCGGCACCACTGCACCAATCTCCGCGAGCTGCGCGGCGTACTTCTTATCCTGCGACGACAGCTGCTGCATCGCCTCCACCGCCTCCTCCTCCCTCTCCCCTCCGCTCGCCTCCTTCGGCTCCTCCTTCGGCGGCGGCTCCGGGCCTTTCTTTTTCTTTTTCGCCGCCGCTTTTTTCTCCTCCTCTTTCTTCCGCTCCTCCTCCGCCTTTGCCGCTTCCTCCGCCAGAATCGCCTCCGCAGCTTCCCCCCCCGCGGCCAGCGCGGCAGCTCGCGCTTCCGCCGCCGCCGCGGCCTCCGCTGCTCGTTGCTCCATGCCGTCTCTTAATGTGCGCGACGCTTCGTCCAGCGTCTTTCGGTTCAGTGCGTCGTAACTCTCCTCTATGCCCTTCCGGATCTCCACGTTACACACCAGCTCCACGCTTTTGAGGTGCTTCCCGGACTTGGGACACACGCGCTTCCCCTTCGCGAAAAAGTTTTCGATCGCGTTGCGATTGTACGTGTCGCCAGTTTCGACCAGGGTAACCGGATCTCGCATCACCTCGCCCGTCATCGCGCACTTAAAGTTATCCGGAACCGCCATCCCGAGCTCCTCCCGGAGCCGCAGCGCGAGGCGGGAAAACGTCTGCGTGATCGGCGCTTCACTGGAAATACTCGCAAGGCTGACGAGCGTTTTTAACTCCGTTAGCTTATCTACGTCCATCCACCGCTCCTCCTTCTCCGCTACAAGCAGATCCCGCTGCACTTCCTCTTTAAGCACATCCGACTCCGACGACGGCATTTCTAGGAATTTCAACACGCGTTCCACCAGCTTCGTCGCGACCTTCTTGCTGTTCTTCGTCACGCCATCCTCCAACGCCAGCGACAGCTCCGCAACTTCCGGCTCGGAATCGAACGTCGCGACCCGCATTCGGCCGCGGAGGTCCGTCAGCCGATTCGCGACGTCCGTCGGTAGCGACGACATGATGCTCAGGACCGGCATGAGGTTCAGATCGTGACCCACCTCCTGAACCATCCGCTGCAAGTCGCCGACTAATTTGTCCGTGTCGAAGATTAAGAACAGCCGGCTGCACTCCGTGTGGTCCTTAGTCAACTTCTTAAGATCGTCCAGAGCCGTTTTCAGCCGCTTCATGCCGTTTAGGGCTTCCGCTGACGACTTGGTCAGGTCGCGTTTCGTGTTGAGCTGGGACAGGACATCGCGAAGCTCGCCTAGGTAAAACGCCATTGTTAAGAAACTCGCTGTGTCGACCGGAACTTTCGGCGCGAGTCGCCTGGTCTCCTCGATGGTCTTTAACATCGAGTCTACCATGGACGCCAAACTAGGGTTTGACGAACTCATGGCGACTTGTCTGGTACACTAATCCTAAGGATGCGTTAATACTAACGGAGATGATATTTAGAAATATCGCTGGACTTCGAACAGGCTAATGTTGGGATGATATCAGATGCGACGGACCTTGCGTTTCTGGCAGTGCTGACGCTGATGCTGACGCGTATGTTATGTCTGGTCTATCGGACACGGTTTAGGGGAATAAAACGGGTACGGACGAGGCGCCATAGGGACAATGCAGGATGATGTAAATAAATAGAAATCGGTAAGTAGTGAGTGAAACCTAAGGTGACCTAATAATCCTACTGATAATCCCTAGATCGGCACGACCCCGGAGCTCTAGCAGTATAACACGTGCCAAAATTGAAGAGCCAACGGATCAACTGCTCTGGAAGTAAGAGGCGAGAATAAAGGAGATAAGAAAGTCGTTGTACGGCGGATAAAGCGGAGATGGCACGAGCACACGAGTGTTATCTAAACATGGCAGGCAGGCTGATTGATGGGCCAACAACAGCCGAGGTTTCAAGGCTTGTCGCAGAACATTTTGGCTCATTACCCTACCTGACCAGTCTCTTTTATCTAAACAATCGCGCTGAAACGCAAACAACCTCATTCAGCCGCAAAAAAAAAGGTAAAGCGGAGCGAAAATATGTCATTGCCAGATTGGTGAGGGGTGGACGGAAGAAGGGAGGGAGGCAGTCTTGGGACGGGTGCGGGTGGTCGTTGGCGGAAACACTGTACAGTCCTGGGGTGCAGGGGGGAGGTTGGGCGCAGCGTGCGTAAAGGGCGCAAATGGCAATGGGGGACGACAACGACCAGTTTTCTCTCTCTGCTGCCTTACGTGCTTCTGGGGGCCGCGGATGAGGCGGGAGTTCGGGGAACGACCGGCGAAGAACGCGCGGAGACTTCAAGGTTGGTCACTGTGCTATCGTGTTGACCTGACAGGGAAAAGCCTGGCGAGTGCGCGAGTTAAAAGTAATGTGGTAACCGATCTTCGAGGCGCAGGACTGATTTCCAGTCTGTAATTTCGAGACGCAGACTGCACTCGTTGCGGGGTGAAGTCAATGGCGACAGTGCGAACCGGCCAGCGACAGCTGTGCGAAGAAGCAGGCAAGGCAGTAGTGATGACAACACCTCCGTGTAAATACACCCCAGGTCGAACTTTGGTGCAATGGTATAGATTTCAAAAGACGTGTCAGATCAAGGTACCAAAAAAAAAAAAAAAAAACTTCTAATAGCTTGACACCGAACTCAACCGCTTATTAATGAGATTCACCGTGACTGGATAATGAACTGCATTGCAAGGAACTACACGACCCGCACGCTCCTGGCCTTGTTCCCCCGCTAATGTCGGTATGGCCAGGGATCTGGTCCCTCCAAACCGCGTTTGATCACCTCGATTTTGCCGCTCCTTCCGCCGACATTCCCTCTTCCTCCATATTCCACACACACACCTTCAAAACAGCTACTACTCCAGATCCTGTAGTTGCACTTTTTTCTCAGCGATAAATGACTGCTAGATTCTAACGTTCGACGCCATGGCCCAGGTTGCGGATCTCCTACAGTCGCTAAGGGATGCGTTGAGTTCCTCTCCTGACGGCTGGCCAGTACCTCTGCCGGTAGTCGTCGCTGTGGTCGCTGGAGGGATCCTCCTGCTTACCTTTGTTTCTCTCAACGCGAAGCCTCGAAGAAAAGGTACACTTTCTATTGTTCTGAAGCTGGTGAATCTAGGTTCGATAAAAAAAGGCCCGAGCGTCCGCGTTCGTTGTCACATCCACACTAGATTCACGTCTCAGAACCCAGACGGGGTATCCCGTGACGCGTTTCAAATCAAGGAGGCGATCGACCGTCTGCTCCATTCACCCGTTTCACTGACTGGGGAACGATGGCGGTGATCTTAACTGATATCGAGCGGTTATCGCGTTAAAGACGCTCAATAGTCGTATGCCATCCTCATTCTTTTCCCGTCTTCTCCCCTCCGTCGCTCCTCCAGTAGCTCTACATCCTGAGGAGTGGCGCAAGTTCCAGATTATCGATCGCACCAACATCACCCACAACGTCGTCAAGTTCACCTTCTCGCTTCAGACGCCCGACACGGTGCTCGGCCTTCCCATCGGACAACACGTCGTCCTGCAGTAAGAATGTCAACGCGTTTAGAAAAGTCAACGCGTTGCGTTGACCTTTTGTAATCCTCGGTTGCTCCCTCCAGACGCCCGACACGGTGCTCGGCCTTCCCATCGGACAACACGTCGTCCTGCAGTAAGAATGGCTTGCAGTAGGAATGATTCTTGAGACGCCTCGAACATCGATCGCACCAACATCACCCGCAATGATGTCGTCAAGTTCAACTGATAACTTTTCAACGTTAAACCGCGTGTATTGAGACGTCTCTATCGTGGACCAGAGCAACCTCGCCAGACCAACCTCACCAGAGCAACCTCACCAGAGCAACCTCACCAGAGCAACCTCACCAGAGCAACCTCACCAGACCAACGTCAACAATGGCTTTAAAAGATCGCTTCTCGCTCCTGGCTTGCAGCTCTCCATCGATCAACTCTGAGTTGACTTTGGAGTTGACTCAAAAGTCAACTCGCTTCTCGCTCCAGCTTCCAGCTCTCCTTCGAACGACTCCGAGTTGACTTTGGAGTCGACTCTGAACCCCAAACCCTAAACCTTCGAACATCTCCTCCTGCTGATTCTCTACATGTGATTCCTCACCCCCTGTTCTGCCGTATTGTTTCACTGTCCCCTCAGTTTCTTTCTTTCTGTCGTACGCGTTCCCTCCCTCATCCGTCTCCCGGACCAGGGGGAAGGACGAGAGCGGGGAGGAGTTTACGCGGAAATACACGCCAACAACGCTCGACACCGATGTCGGATGTGTTGACATCGTCATCAAGTTGAAGTGCTCAAGGCTTTTTATGCGTCTCAGTATTCGTCTTTTGAGACGTGTCAAAGCCAACAACGCTCGACACCGATGTCGGATGCGTGGATATCGTCATCAAGTTGACGCGCTGCCATTCCCCTTCCCATCCCGAGTTTAGGAATTCTCTAAAGTGACTCAGGAATAACCGCACCTCCCCACACCCGCTTCCCTCCTGTGATGAGTCGACTAAAAAATCGACTAATCACACTCAGGCAAAACCGCCCCTCCCCACACCCGCTTCCCTCGTGTGATGAGTCGACTAAAAAATCGACTAATCACACTCAGGCAAAACCGCCCCTCCCCACACCCGCTTCCCCTCTCCCCCCCACACCACCAGACCCCAACGGCGCCATGCCTCAGTACCTCAACAAGCTGGAAGTCGGCCTCCTGCTCCTCACTCGACTTAAAAGCATACGAATCATCTCTGCATGCCTACTCGCCCGTTTCTTCCCTTCATTCTGCCACATCTACCCCAACGGCGCCATGCCTCAGTACCTCAACAAGATGGAAGTCGACAACTGCTCCTCATCCGACTCAAAACAAACTGGATAATTTGTTTACACCCCCTCCCACCCCCCCTCTTCTCCAGAATTACCCCAACGGCGCCATGTCTCAGTACCTCAACAAGATGGAAGTCGGCAACTTCGTCGCCATGCGAGGGCCCAAGGTGAGGAGCGGTGGAGAGAGGTGAGGAGCGGTGGAGAATGTGAAAAGAGAGGATTTTTTGTCCTTCGCCCAATCTATCCCGATACACGTCTTGAGGGCACCTCTCGCTACAATACCATGTCATTTGTATATTTATGCTTCAACGATCTACTTTTTTGGAATCATGGTGACATTTGAGTCGACTCACTCCCCCCATTCCTGCCTTCCCTGCCCCCATTCCCTCCTCTCTTCCCCACCCAATCTCCCCCCCAGGGTAAATTCAAGTACCGCCCCAACATGTGCCGTGCGATGGGCATGATCGCAGGAGGCACCGGGGTGACTCCCATGTTCCAGGTGGGTTGGAAGTGGTGCTGCTGTGTTTCACGTGGGTTGGGAATGGTGCTGCTGTGCATCAGGTGTGCCTTGTGTATTGATTCAAAAGGCCTGCTTGCAGGAGGCACCGGGGTGACTCCTGGTTGCAGGTGGGTAAGGGATGGCTCTGCTGTGCTTCAGATGGGTTGGAAGTGGTGCTGCTGTGTTCCAGGTGGGTTGGGAATGGTACTGCTGTGCGTCAGGTGTGACTTTTGTACTGATTCAAAAGGCCTGCTTGCAGGAGGCACCGGGGTGACTCCTGGTTGCAAGAGCCATTCTGGAAAACCCTGCAGACCACACCAATGTCATTTCCTCTCTCCCCACTCCTCCCCATTCTCCCTTGCCCCTTGCCCCCTTCTCCCTGCATCCTACCCCAACCAGGTAGCACGAGCCATTCTGGAAAACCCTGCAGACCGCACCAGCATCTCGCTCATTTTTGCCAACGTCACAGCCGACGATATCCTGCTCAAGGTGGGTGCAGAGCTCCCAACACATGTGCTGTGCAGAGCTCAACACACAAGCGCTGTGATAGACTCTGTGCTGTGGCGCTTGTTACAGCGCCTGAGGTTTTGCTTTCTTGGGTCCCTGGTGATGTTTACTGGAGTGCTGGGAGGGATTGCGCCCGAGGTCTGGCTTGCTAATCTCTGAACATCGCTTTTGAGGCGCCTCACCAGTTGTTTACTGGAGTGCCGAGAGTGCTCCTGAGGTCTCGCTTGCTATTTCCTGAGCATTGCAAACCAAACGCACCACATCAGCGGACCCTTTTGTTTTTAGGCGCCTCAGAAATAGAGCGTGCCTGAGGTCTGGCTTGCTTTTTTCTGACCATCGCAAACCAAGCGCACCACATGAGCGTCCAATGGATCCCCACCAATTTCTACGCGAAGGTTTTTTATAAGCAAGCCTACCACTACATGCAGTATTTCTTAACTAAATTAAGCTGCTGCCACGCAAAGTCATGTCTCTCAAGTGGGGATCTATTGGTTTGGCTTGCCTTTTTGTGAACATCGCAAACCAAGCGCACCACATGAGCGGACCGGTTTGTGTCTCATGTCTTCCTTCCCCTTGGGATTTGCCACCTCAGCTCCTCACCCCCTCCGCCGTTCTGCGCCCCTCTGCCCCTCCGCCCTTCCGCTCCCCTCTGCCCCTCCGCCCCTCTGCCCCTCTGCCCCTGCGCCCTTTCTCCCTGTTACAGGACGAGCTAGAGGCGCTGCATAAGTAAAGTTTTGACACGTGTAGTTTTGAGACGCATCAAAGCTTCCAACCCTCTGCCCCTGCGCCCTATCTCCCTGTTACAGGACGAGCTGGAGGCGCTGCATAAGTACAGTTTTGACACGTCTAGTTTTGAGACGCATCAAAGCTTCCAACCGTCTGCCCCTGCGCCCTATCTCCCTGTTACAGGACGAGCTGGAGGCGCTGCATAAGTACAGTTTTGACACGTCTAGTTTTGAGATGAATCAAAGCTTCCAACCCTCTGCCCCTACGCCCTATCTCCCTGTTACAGGACGAGCTGGAGGCGCTGCATAAGTACAGTTTTGACACGTCTAGTTTTGAGACGCATCAAAGCTTCCAACCCTCTGCCCCTGCGCCCTATCTCCCTGTTACAGGACGAGCTGGAGGCGCTGCATAAGTACAGTTTTGACACGTCTAGTTTTGAGACGCATCAAAGCTTCCAACCCTCTGCCCCTACGCCCTATCTCCCTGTTACAGGACGAGCTGGAGGCGCTGCATAAGTACAGTTTTGACACGTCTAGTTTTGAGACGCATCAAAGCTTCCAACCCTCTGCCCCTGCGCCCTATCTCCCTGTTACAGGACGAGCTGGAGGCGCTGCATAAGTACAGTTTTGACACGTCTAGTTTTGAGACGCATCAAAGCTTCCAACCCTCTGCCCCTACGCCCTATCTCCCTGTTACAGGACGAGCTGGAGGCGCTGCATAAGTACAGTTTTGACACGTCTAGTTTTGAGACGCATCAAAGCTTCCAACCCTCTGCCCCTGCGCCCTATCTCCCTGTTACAGGACGAGCTGGAGGCGCTGCATAAGTACAGTTTTGACACGTCTAGTTTTGAGACGCATCAAAGCTTCCAACCGTCTGCCCCTGCGCCCTATCTCCCTGTTACAGGACGAGCTGGAGGCGCTGCATAAGTACAGTTTTGACACGTCTAGTTTTGAGATGAATCAAAGCTTCCAACCCTCTGCCCCTACGCCCTATCTCCCTGTTACAGGACGAGCTGGAGGCGCTGCATAAGTACAGTTTTGACACGTCTAGTTTTGAGACGCATCAAAGCTTCCAACCCTCTGCCCCTGCGCCCTATCTCCCTGTTACAGGACGAGCTGGAGGCGCTGCATAAGTACAGTTTTGACACGTCTAGTTTTGAGACGCATCAAAGCTTCCAACCCTCTGCCCCTACGCCCTATCTCCCTGTTACAGGACGAGCTGGAGGCGCTGCATAAGTACAGTTTTGACACGTCTAGTTTTGAGACGCATCAAAGCTTCCAACCCTCTGCCCCTGCGCCCTATCTCCCTGTTACAGGACGAGCTGGAGGCGCTGCATAAGTACAGTTTTGACACGTCTAGTTTTGAGACGCATCAAAGCTTCCAACCCTCTGCCCCTGCGCCCTATCTCCCTGTTACAGGACGAGCTGGAGGCGCTGCATAAGTACAGTTTTGACACGTCTAGTTTTGAGACGCATCAAAGCTTCCAACCCTCTGCCCCTACGCCCTATCTCCCTGTTACAGGACGAGCTGGAGGCGCTGCATAAGTACAGTTTTGACACGTCTAGTTTTGAGACGCATCAAAGCTCCCAACCCTCTGCCCCTACGCCCTATCTCCCTGTTACAGGACGAGCTGGAGGCGCTGCATAAGTACAGTTTTGACATGTCTAGTTTTGAGACGCATCAAAGCTTCCAACCCTCTGCCCCTACGCCCTATCTCCCTGTTACAGGACGGGCTGGAGGCGCTGCATAAGTACAGTTTTGACATGTCTAGTTTTGAGACGCGTCAAAGCTTCCAACCCTCTGCCCCTACGCCCTATCTCCCTGTTACAGGACGAGCTGGAGGCGCTGCATAAGTCAGCGCCTGACCGGTTCTCCATCTACTATGTGCTGAACGAGGTATGTAATGAACGAGGTATGTAATGAACGAGGTATGTACTGAACGAGGTATGTAATGAACGAGGTATGTACTGAACGAGGTATGTACTGAACGAGGTGGGGGGGGGAGTGGGCTTGGTGATTCCGCCTATTATCAAAGGGGTGGGGGGGGGAGTGGGCTTGGTGATTCCGCCTATTAGCAAAGGGGTGGGGGGGGGAGTGGGCTTGGTGATTCCGCCTATTAGCAAAGGCTACTTCCCCACACCTTCCTGTTAGAATCTTAGGTGAGAATGGTTGACTAGGAAGCAAGGAAGGGTACAAGTAGAATGTCGAGAGAATTGTGTACCCCCTAAGGCTAAACCCACTATAGCCTAGACAAATGTAAACACATGAACTAAGCCTAGATATAACTAAGCATATATGTTTGACACACCCCCATAGGCGAAGTGGGGGATAGCCAGAACAAGTAATGGTCACAAGACCAGTCAAGAAAAGCAAAGCAAGCTCAGGGTGGATCACAAAGTCACCACACAGTCCGAGCACAAGCAAAGGGCCAAAAGGCCAGTTCACATGCAGAGTTATATATAGTGAACAAACAATACAGTGATCATACTCTAACAAGTGCAAGCATGCAGGTATATAGATAGATCACAGTACAGGCAGAGTCAGGCAGTAAGTAAGCGAGGCAAAGTAGGCACAAGGCCTAACACAGTAACAAAGCGCTGATGGTCACCAGGCGGAAGTGCCTTGGTGAAGACATCAGCAGTGTTGTCCCGAGTGGCCACGTACGCTAGACGAAGCTGACCACGCTGCTGCAACTCTCGAGCAAGAAAGTATCGCAGAGCTATGTGCTTCGTTCTGTGCTCCAGTCTGTGCTCCTGACACAAGGCTATCATGGCCTTGTTGTCTACGTACAGGACTGGAGGCGAACGAGGCTGCTCTCCCAGGTCGGTCAGCAAGTAGGTGAGCCAGCGTAGCTCCTGAGCAGCCATGGCTCCAGCGTAGATCTCAGCCTCACAGTTGGAGCTGAGAACTGAAGACGAGCGGGTAGACCGCCAAGAAACCGAGCCGGACCCAAGGCTGAAGGTGTAACCCTGCGACGACCGCTGCGTAGCTCAGTCGTCAACCCAGGAGGCGTCTGCGTGACCAGTGAGGACAACAGGACCCCGTCCTCCAAGCACAAGCCCCATGCCCGACGTACTGCACAGGTAACGCAGTACCCTCTTCGCAGCATCCCAGTGCACCTTTCGGTGCCTACCGGGAGCCACGTAGCGAGCCAGAAGGCTGAGAGGGTACGCGAGGTCTGGTCGTGTGCAAGTCATCAGGTACATGAGGCAACCCACAAGCTCTGGGTACGGACCACTCGGCTCTACGGACTCGTCCGAAAGTGGAGCTGAGAGCGAGTGGCTGGTAGACAGAGGAGTGAGCTGTGGCGAGGAGTACTGGAAGCCGAAGCGCTGAAGGACCTGGTGCACCATGTGTGACTGAGTCAGTGTGATGGTGCGCCGTGCTCTGTCCCGGGTGATCTGCAGGCCAAGGTAACTGCGCAGTTCACCCAGGTCAGTGCAGGTATGTCTCTTCTGCAGCTCGGACTTCACTAGGGTCAGTGCCTCAGTGTCAGCCGTGGCAAAGACGAGGTCGTCGACGTACACTAGGACGTAGAAGGGCGGCAGCGAGGTGTCGGTGCGTAGGAACAGCGACGGGTCTGCTGTAGAAGGAACAAACCCAAGAGCCGCAAGCGTAGTCCTGAGTGTGTCGTGCCACTCGCGAGGCGCCTGGCGGAGACCGTAGACTGGCCTGCGGAGGCTCCACTGGGTACCTGTAGGAAACGACCCAGTGAAACCAGGTGGTCGGCGCAGCCAGATCTCCTCGTGCAGGCTGCCCTGCAGAA
The DNA here is from genome assembly GCA_947471745.1 of Closterium sp. Naga37s-1. Classification (NCBI taxonomy): domain Eukaryota; kingdom Viridiplantae; phylum Streptophyta; class Zygnematophyceae; order Desmidiales; family Closteriaceae; genus Closterium; species Closterium sp. Naga37s-1. The sequence goes on from CANJKZ010000134.1 coordinate 67,941, forward strand.
AGGCAGTACTGAAGTCCAGGGAGTGTAACTCGTAGTCACGCTGAGCAGCTACGTGCAGCAACACCCGAAGAGTAGTCATCTTCGGGGTGGGGGAGAAGGTCTGGAAGTAGTCAACTCCCTGTCGCTGACTGAAACCTCGAGCAACGTAACGCGCCTTGAAGGCAGGCGGAGAACCTGGCGGCCGCTTCACCCTGAAGATCCACATGCCATCGACTATGTTCACCCCAGGTGGGGGAACCTCGTCGACGTAAGTGCCTGTGGACTTCCAGGATGCCATCTCGGCATCCATAGCTGCCTGCCACTGAGAGGAGTAAGGACCCGTAATCGCCTCTGCGTAAGAGCGCGGGGTCGGGATGTCAGGAGCATCCGGGTCTCCCTCAGGGGCAAGCAGCAAGGAGGCGAAACGAGGTACAGCAGCTGCAAGACACTCAAAGTCCTCCTGCCTATCCTCAAGGACGTCCGTACCAAGAGCACACTCACCCCCGACGGACGGAGGACTGGCAGGCACAGACTCAGCAACTAGAGCAGAGGCGTAGTCGAGACGGCAGGCAGCAGCAAAGTCAAGTAGCTCAGCAACGAGAGCAGAAGCAGCAGCAGACTCAAAGGACGGGTCAGTGACAGCAGTGGCAAGGAGACGAGCGACAGTGGGACTGGCAGCACGCGCTCGGTCAGACTCAGGGTCAGTGACCTCAGGAAGAGAGGACTCAGGAGGAGCAGGCAGAGGAACACGCAGTGGAACAGAGGAAGGACGGAGTGCCATGGTGTGCGTGCCTGGGACAGGGGGAGGACGCGAACGAGGAGCGCGACGAGCAGTGCGAACAGGTCAGACAGGACGAGACGCAGGCTCACGACGCTCTGTAAGACCTCCGGACTGCTCAGTGTAAGGAGAGGGAACAGGCAGTGGGGAGGCTGGCTGTAACGGCGGCTGCGACTGGTCAGGCGGTGGACACAGGAAGGGAGGAGGAAGACCAGTAGAAGACGGGACACCAAGAACCTGCTCAAGCACGGGAACGAAGTACGGGCGCGGCCGCTCAGTGCCTCCAGCACCTCCAGTACCAGGATCAGCAGCTCCATCTCCTGCAGCTCCAGCGCCTCCTGCGCCAGGGCCTCCAACTCCAGCTACTCCAGCTCCAGCGCCTCCAGCGCCAGCTGCTCCAGGCTCCGTAGGGTCTCCAACTCCAGTAGTAACAGCAGCACCTCCAGCTCCAGCGCCTCCAGGCTCGCCAGCTCCGGGAGCCCCACTCCGACGGTGTGCGCGCTGAACAAGCCACTCACGCAGCTGCTGCGAGGACAGTCGCGGTGAAGCACCAGCAGGACCTCCAGACGAAGTAGCACCCCGAGGCTCAGCACCCCCAGACTCCGCACCCTCGGACTCAGCACCCTCAGGCTCCGCACCCTCCGACTCAGCACCCCCAGGCTCAACACCCTCAGGCTCAGCACCCCCAGACCCAGCACCCTCAGACCCCGCACCCCCCGGCTCCGCACCCCCAGACGCAGCACCCCCAGACGCAGCACCTGGAGCAGCACCTGAGACGACAGCTACCTGAACAGGCGCAGTACCAGGGAGAGGGTCTACCTGAGACACTCCCGAGGGAGCAAGACCCTGGGGCGGGAGGGGGTCTACCGGAGGCAGACCGGGAGCAAGGAAGAGAGGCGGGGGCGGGGAAGGGGCAGAGCGGTAGGGGAAGAGATGGTAGAAGGGAACCGACTCGTCGAACGTGACGTCCTGAGAAGGGAGGACACGGCGCGAGGTGGGGTGGTAAAACTGCCAACCAGGTGCATCAGGGACAAAGCCAAGGAAGATGCAGGGAATAGCGCGGGCGGAGGGCTTGTCCGCGGACGTATCGCGAACAAAGGCACGAGAACCCCAGACCCGGAACACCGACGCATCGCCAACCTTCCCCGTCCAACGCAGTGTAGGCGAGGTCTCCGGCAAGGAGACACGGGGCCAAAGGTTGAGCTGATGCGCAGCGTACCGGACCGCAAACGGCCACAGAAAATGGGGAGCTGCGGCATGAATCATGGAGGTACCAGCGACCTCCATGACTAAGCCAATGCGGCGCTCAGCAATCCCATTTTGCTGAGGGGAGTCCGGAAGCATGAACGACTGGGTGATGCCCTCCCCACGACAAAAGTCCCGCAAGAGGTCGGAGGAGAACTCACCACCTCTGTCAGAGTGCAGACGCAGGACAGGAGGGTCCTGGCCGAAACGCGCACGCAGCTGGAGACGGACTGTGCGGATCCAAGGGATCAAGACAGTAGAGACTTCACCCTTGCTGCGCAAGGGGAAGACTGTGGTGTATCGCGTGTAGTCGTCAACAACCAGCAGAAAGTAGCGCTCGCGCCCCTGTCCACTGACGCGGGCTGGGCCCCACACGTCCATGTGGAGGGTCTGCAGGGGAGCAGTCGTCGGGGGAAACTCGGAGGAGTGAGGAGCGGCGCGCTGCCGTCCCTCGACGCAAGGAAGACAGGGCGGGGCAGGCGAGGGCGGCAGGGGAGGCAGAGACCTGGGGAGACCAGAGACAAGGAGACGGGAGTGCATGCCACGAAGGCGTGGCAGGGAGGGGTGACCCAGGCGGTGGTGCCAAAGAAGAGTCTGGTGCGACAGGAGGCGACACGAGCAAGAGGCGGCTACCTGACCTGACGCGGACACCTGAGCAGACGCAGCGACCTGAGGAGGCTCGGTAGCCAGTGTGTACAGACTCGACCCTGGCCGACGAGTGAACGTAGCCAGGTGACGCCCCGTCCGTGTGCACGTGCAGATCGACACACGCTGACCCCCAGGAGTGGTGGTACTGACCATCGCATCCTGAAGGGCAGCGGTACTCACCAAGTTCGTAGAGAACGAGGGGAGGTGAAGACCTGACAGAGAGCCGGACGGAACCGCCGGACACGGGAGGACAGCGGAGAAACTGGCAACGACCGGGCCCCCAGAGGGATCAGCCAGTCTGACCGGAACAGGTGCAGGAAGAGGAGTGAGAGTGGTGCTGTCACGAAAGAAACAGCGCGAGGCACCGGAGTCTAACGTGAAGGTGTGCAGGGCCTCAGCAGGCGCAGTACCAGGGGGAGTACCAGACGCACTAGCACCTAGAGCAGCAGCGGCTATACCTGGGTCAGGCGGCACACACCAGTAACAGTCACTCTCAGCACTAAAAGACAAAGCATACATGGCAGAGATAATAACATCAAAGTCTAGGTCAAAGATAGCAACTCCCGACCTAAGCAACTCCGCCCAGCGAGGGCGCTCGACGTCATCACCAAACTCAGTGCGCCAGGCGTCGTCAAGGCGGGCAAAACAGCAGCGCTCAGTGTGAAACCTCCCGCATGTCCGGCCCGCACGGGCACCCGTGCGAATGACATACGGGCAGGTCTCACTACCCTCGCCCGCCCCACGCCGAAACAACCACTCACGGAGCTGCTGAGGTGTCTGAGTCTCGCTCCGACGCTGCTGCTGCTGGCCCCGACCGCCACCAGGGCCGCCACGCTGAGGTCCAGAACGACTACCACTGGTCCCACCGCCTCCACTGCCGCCACCCCCTCCGCCGCCTCCACCGCCGCCACCAGAGCCTCCACCTCCGCCACCGGTCCCACCGCCGCCACCACCTCTACCGCCTCCGCCTCCTCTACCGCTGCCCCCACTGCCACGCCCACCGCCACCTCCACCACCACCGCTGCCTCCTCCACTACCCCGGCCACCCTTGCCCTTGCTGTTGCGGCGCTTCGTACTAGTCGAAGCAGCACCGACGTCCTCAGGAACAGAGACGGCTGCAGCAGCAGCAGAGGCGAAGGAGGAGGAAAGGGGGGAGGGGGAGCACCCCTCAAAAAAGGGTGAGCGCGGGGTGCACGAGTAGCACCCACAGCAACTGCACTAGTCTCAGCTGCGAGGAGATGCTGCTCGAAGAGGTCAACAGTGAGGGAAGTGGGGTCGAGGATGAGGAAGTGGTCCCTGACAGAGCGAAGAGAGTCAGGGAGGCGAGTGACTATGAAGTAGAGGGTGATGAACATGGGGGGCTGGTTCGTGGGAAAGAACTCAGCAGGAACGGCAGCGCGGGTAGCGGGCGTCGCTAGTGCGCAGGTGGGTAACCAGGTCCGCTACTGTGGCAAAAGCCGACAGCTCAGGGAAAAGGTAGGCAGTAGCAGTCTGCCAAGAGCAGCAGTGGCAGGGGAGGAGTAGCGAGCAACGACAGCGTCGTACAAGGCCTGTGCTGTCCTGTGCTCGCCAAAGTGAGCACATTCTGTTGCGGGCAGGTGGTTGCGAATGGCCAAGCGGGCAGTAGCATCACGAGAGAGCCACTGGGAACGAGTCGAAATGTCAGCTGTGGCGGGGAGGGGCTGGAGCGGCACCGGACACGAGGTCAAATAGCGAGACACTGTCCCGACTGTCGCTCAGTAGGTACAGTTGCAGATCGTCGTGCCACGTGTCAAATGCTACAGGTCTGCCCTCCGGGTCGAACGGGAGAACTCGAAGCAACGCCATAGGGGCAGAGGAGCCTGGGGGCCGCGGGGCCAAACAGGGGGCCGAGGGGCCTAGGGGGCCGAGGGGCCAAACAAGGGGCCGGGGGGCCGGGGGGTGCCAGTCTCTGAGGAGGGGCCGAGGGGCCTAGGGGCCGCGGGGCCAAACAAGGGGCCTGGGGGGCCTTAGGGGGGCCGAGGGGCCTAGGGGGCCGAGGGGCCAAACAAGGGGCCTTGGGGTGGCCGCGGGGCCAAAGTAGGGGCCAGGGGGGCCTAGGGGGCCGAGGGGCCAGAGTAGGGGCCGGGGGGGCCTTAGGGGGGCCGAGGGGCCTAGGGGGCCGAGGGGCCAAACAAGTGGCCTTGGGGGGCCGCGGGGCCAAATAAGGGGCCTTGGGGGGCCGAGGGGCCAAAGTAGGGGCCGGGGGGGGCCTAGGGGGCCGAGGGGCCAAAGTAGGGGCCGGGGGGGCCTTAGGGGGGCCGAGGGGCCTAGGGGGCCGAGGGGCCAAACAAGGGGCCGGGGGGCCGGGTGCCAGTCTCTGAGGAGGGGCCGAGGGGCCTAGGGGCCGCGGGGCCAAACAAGGGGCCTGGGGGGCCTTAGGGGGGCCGAGGGGCCTAGGGGGCCGAGGGGCCAAACAAGGGGCCTTGGGGGGCCGCGGGGCCAAAGTAGGGGCCGGGGGGGCCTAGGGGGCCGAGGGGCCAGAGTAGGGGCCGGGGGGGCCTTAGGGGGGCCGAGGGGCCTAGGGGGCCGAGGGGCCAAACAAGGGGCCTTGGGGGGCCGCGGGGCCAAATAAGGGGCCTTGGGGGCCGATGGGCCAAAGTAGGGGCCGGGGGGCCTAGGGGGGCCGAGGGGCCAAAGAAGGTGCCGGGGGGGGGGGGGGGGGGGGGCTTAGGGGGGCCGAGGGGCCTAGGGGGCCGAGGGGCCAAACAAGGGGCCTTGGGGGGGGCCGCGGGGCCAAATAAGGGGCCTTGGGGGGGCCGAGGGGCCAAAGTAGGGGCCGGGGGGCCTAGGGGGCCGAGGGGCCAAAGTAGGGGCCGGAGGGGCCTTAGGGGGGGGCCGAGGGGCCTAGGGGGCCGAGGGGCCTAACAAGGGGCCTTGGGGGGCCGCGGGGCCAAATAAGGGGCCTTGGGGGCCGAGGGGCCAAAGTAGGGGCCGAGGGGGCCTTAGGGGGGCCGAGGGGCCTAGGGGGGCCGAGGGGCCAAACAAGGGGCCTTGGGGGCCGATGGGCCAAGTAGGGGCCGGGGGGCCTAGGGGGCCGAGGGGCCAAAGTAGGTGCCGGGAGGGGGGGGCCTTAGGGGGGCCGAGGGGCCTAGGGGGCCGAGGGGCCAAAGTAGGGGCCGGGGGGGCCTTAGGGGGGGCCGAGGGGCCTAGGGGGCCGAGGGGCCTAGGGGGCCGAGGGGCCAAAGTAGGTGCCGGGGGGGCCGGGGTGCCAGGCTCTGAGGTGGGGCCGGGGGGGCCTAGGGGCCGCGGGGCCAAACAAGGGGCCTGGGGGGGGCCTTAGGGGGGCCGAGGGGCCTAGGGGGCCGAGGGGCCAAACAAGGGGCCCTTGGGGGCCGAGGGGCCAAAGTAGGGGCCCCAGGTAGGGGCCGGGGGGCCTAGGGGCCGCGGGGCCAAACTAGGGGCCGAGGGGCCAAGGGGGCCGAGGGCCAAACAGGTACAGGGCCGAGCGACGGGCTAGGTACAGGCCGGGGCGACGGGCTAGGTACGGGCCGGGCGCAGGCGTCGAAGTTGACGGGCCAGCTGGGCCGAGGCGACGGGCTAGGTACGGGCCGGGCGACGGGTTAGGTACGGGCCGGGCGACGGGCTAGGTACTGGCCGGGCGACGGGCTAGGTACGGGCCTGGCGCGGGCGACGAAGACGGCGGGGCCAGCGGGGCCGAGGCGACGGGCTACGTACGGGCCTGGCGACGAGTTAGGAACGGGCCGGGGCGACAAGCTAGGTACGGGGCCGGGCGCGGGGCGACGAAGACGGCGGGGCCAGCGGGGCCGAGGCGACGGGCTACGTACGGGCCTGGCGACGAGCTAGGTACAGGCCGGTCGCGGGCGACAAAGTCGACGGGGCCAGCGGGGCCGAGGCGACGAGCTAGGTACCGGCAGGGCGAACGGGCTAGGTACTGGCCGGGCGCGGGGCGACAATGTCGACGGGCTAGGTACGGGTAGTGCAGTAGGTGGTGGGCCCATTGAGACTAGGTCCTAAGACTAGTTGCTCTTAATACCATGTTAGAATCTTAGGTGAGAATGGTTGACTAGGAAGCAAGGAAGGGTACAAGTAGAATGTCGAGAAGAATTGTGTACCCCCTAAGGCTAAACCCACTATAGCCTAGACAAATGTAAACACATGAACTAAGCCTAGATATAACTAAGCATATATGTTTGACACTTCCTGCTGTGTCTCCCCCACACCCTCTCTTCTCCCCTCCCTGCTCTCTCTGCATCAGCCACTGGAACGATGGGCGGGGGGAGTGGTCTTTGTCACTCCCGACTTTTGAGTCGACTCGAAAGTCACCTCGTTACTATGGCACATGACACATCTTCTCCCTCCCTGCCGCTCCTGCATCAGCCACTGGAACGATGGGCGGGGGGAGTGGTCTTTGTCACTCCCGCCATGATCAAAGAGCACAGCACATCCCCTGCACATGCCTGCCTGAAACACCACTTATCAGCGGTGGGAGACTTTGGGTGGGCTTTGTCACTCCCTCCGCGATCAACGAGCACAGCACATCCCTCCACGTGCCTGCTGTGTTTCTCCAACTACTTCCCCACGCAACCTCTCTCGCTCCCTCCCGGCCACACCCCCTCCCTCCCTACTCACCAACAGCCACCGGAAGGGTGGAGTGGAGGAGTGGGCTTTGTAACTCCCGCCATGATCCAACAGCACATCCCTGCACCTGCTCCCGATGTCATGGTAGGTGCTGCTGTTGCCTTGCGTGGTTGATATGAACTAGCGTCATGTGTCGAGTGTGTGTTGACCCCCTGG